>PNEQ01006311.1:0-20877 GCA_003012365.1 Medauroidea extradentata
GCTGTCTTCAGCGATGTGCGACGCAACATGTTACGGCGCTGCACTGCATGTATCGGGTGTGGCGGAGGACATTTTGAGCAGCAAATTTAAAAGGTAAACGTAGCGAGTGTAACACATGCACGGTGTCTCGTACAGTCACAGAGCGTCAAAGCGGGTAGTACATAACACAACACAACAGATGTTTTCACTGGCTTTTTGTCGCCAGGTTGCCTGCATACCCCTGTTACTTTGGTGCACCATTGCAGGTATAAGGATGCATTTCCGGACATGGGTTCCTTAATCAAATATGTTCCAAACATGCACATCTACCATCCCTATCAATTTGTAACACTTATTCTTGGCCATCCTGTATATTTGTGAGCACTTAACAGGGAAGTTTAGATCTTTAGGATGGTGAGAAGTTTAGCGAGTAGCGGTGGAATGCAAAGGTGGAGGAAGCGGGAGTACCTAGAATAAAAACCACCGACCATGGACAACGCCCGACACGTTTACCACATGCGGTTCGGATTAGACTTCAGTAAGAAGCGACCCCAGCAGGAGTCGAACCCGGATAAACGCGGTGAGGGGAATGGTCTAAGCACTATAGGTGCTTACGGAAACGTACTGGGTCGGTAGTGCTGGTCACAAGACTGGATCTACACACATAACGCGCTGTCTTAAATCTGAAGAGTAGTTACTTGGCGGCCTTTAAAAAAATATATAGCAAATTCTGCAGAAGCGGTAATTTCAGTATCCGATCTGGCAGACCTGTATTATTAGACCAGGTTAAAACAGTGAAGAATATCTATTTGTGCTGGTATAATATACGTAGGCTATGTAGGCCTAACATTAAATTTGCGTAATAGTAATAATTATTTATTCCATACCTGAATTACACATTCTGGCGACATGTTACCTGATAAACAGTTCCAGACTTCTTGTTCAACAAAATTACTACGATCCGACATCGTATTTTCCGTGAACATGCATTCAAACTGCCTTACGTGTTTTTTCTATTATGTTTACATGAGGGAGTCTGTTTGTTTACTTTTTACGTGCGCTTTCCTTTGCATCGTCTGCTGGTTGTTATCTACCCTGCTCCCCAGCAGGGTAGATCTACGGGATCCGGCACCTGGATCGAGTTGAACATTTAGAGATCTTGAAGGCCGGTAGATCTTTATCGTATGCCGTTTCCGACCGAATTACTCGCTATCGAGTGGATCCGAAGTAATTTCCGTAAGCGCCTTGTGTCTTCGCCGTGTTGATGGCTGTAACGAATTTTTACGCCATAATTATTCTGATGTGGGCAACTTCTAGACTTAGAAATTCCGCTGGAATAAACTTTTTTGGGGTGTGTGGTTTCTAATTTCTCTTCTCCTCTCCCCTTATTCAGCAATAACAAATTTTAGGAAAATTTAAAAAGAAAGGTTTGTTTTAGTACACATGCTTTTCTTCTGAGAACGTGCGGCGGTAAGAGTCTTGAGTTGAAGATGTGGGTGAGCACCTAGTGATTCAGCATTCATGGCAATCAAGGACATACACGCATCACCTGTGGGTAATATTTTCGAATGGGGCGGAAGAAGAAAGCAGGCACTAGGCAGGGGAACTCCCCGTGATGTCCTCTCTGGACGTCATCCACCTCCCCTCCAGGTCTCCGCCCCACTCCTCTAGAATGTGATGTCCTCCCCTCCAGCGCGCCGCTCCAGACGGCCACTAACGAGCGTAGTCGCCAGTCAGCCTTGTGTTTCTGTGTGTTGTGTCTTGTTGAACGCTCTTGGATACATTTAAGCGTGACCGCGTGTTACGTCTGAGCTTACCAAGAAGACTTATTGATGATCACTGCTGCTACCGCGACCTCGTGTGCAGACAGAAGCGCAGTCTCCGGCAATGACGTGCTGAGGACGTAATAGCCAAGTTGAAGTGGTGTTCGTATCTCGGTGCAGTTATCATCGCGTGGGACAAGTACGCGAAAATGTTGGCGCATGACAGGTCCACTTACCTCTGGCGCTTGGCGCCAACGATTTTAATGGCGCTGTGCGTTATTGCTGTATCTTCAGCGCAGAGAAATGGTGCTGGGATGCAAGTCGAGAAACAAGGTAGGTTCATCCGCACTTTTGGTAGGACTTTGCTGAAGTATGGTTTCAGTTTATGCCATGTGGAAGTCTGGTTTCAGTTAAGACCATGCTGAAGTCTGATTTCAGTTAAGACCATGCTGAAGTCTGATTTCAGTTAAGACCATGCCGAAGTCTGATTTCAGTTAAGACCATAATCGATAATTTCTACTGCTTTTACGACAATTTTTTTTTTTTTAATCCTGAACGGGAACATATATCGAAAAACTGTTGCACAATTCTGTCAGGGGCGTCGTTTAAGGGGGCAGCCCCCCTGGAATTAGAATTTTAAGTGTATAAAATATTTTTTTTTGTTATTTAAATATTGCTAACTTAAGCACATAAAATTGAAGTTTTATTATGAAAGTTTCTAATTTATGCATGCTCAATTAATAAAAAAAGATGCAACAAGGTCACTGCCACCGAAAAAAATCTTGTCCCCCTCTCCAAGAAAAACCTGAAATGACGCCCCTGAAATCTGTTAAAACCGTGTATACTGTGTTAACTAATTTTTCAAGACAAAATACACAACGGTTTCAGCTAATTATACAATTAAAGAAATTCCTATTAACTAACTAATTAACCAAAAAAAATAATTTTCTGTCTTAAAAAATCAGACTACTATAGTAAAAACAATTTTTAACAAAACTTTACAATAGCTTTTTCCGATATCTGCTCTCGTTTAGGAATAAAAAATTATCATTGTGAAAGCAGTAGAAATGCTGGACCATGACCTTGCCAAATTTTTACTCATCTTCCAAGTAAGATTAGACCACAATAAACATAAGCTTGACACACAAATAGTTATTGTGAAAAAACCGTTGTAAACACGAACTCGAGTGCCGAGGGCTTGCCGCAATGGTTGCGAGCATAATAGAAGACGTAATAATGATATGTACTAGAATAGTTGTAAGGATATACGTACTTAGGAACATGCAGAGAAGTAAACAAAATCGAATTTTTACGTTTTAAATTAATATTGTGCCCCTAAATGGACCTGAAGATTTTTTAATCAGGTCATGTTATGTCACTTTAAAAAACACTTCCAACTCTCCCTCTCATTAAATAAATACAGCCAGGTCCAATACCAGATATTTAATCTTAATGAATTTATCTTTTACGGTTTTTGTGTGGCCAAACGTACTATACAGTTAAAGTATTGAACATATGTTGAATAAAATTTAACTTTTCTTAACACTAATTTTTTGTTATGTAATAGCTTTATATACTATTGTAGTTAGACTGAATAATATGCATGGTAACGCTCGTGTTTACTGTGTAACTGCTAATCATTGTAGCCTATTATTTTGGGTCTCAGATGTAAGAAATACTGTCGTGTTTCCTGCTTTCATGTTCATGCGTTTTTTAGTGAAGAGAAGGAGAACTGCCATAAGTTGGACTTAGTAAGGTATGTACTCAAAATAACGCTTGTGAAAGTAATGATAGCATACCCACGTGGTGATGTTGCAGTGGCAGATAAGCTATGTGAAGAGAAGAGGGCAGTGTATGAGGAAACCAATTTGTCTTCAGAAACGTCATAACGTTTATAACATTTCTGGTAGGCTAGTTGTTTAGTTTGGCATGAATTGTAGATAAGTATGTGCATATAGGCCTAACAAAGTTTTTTTTTTTTACAAATTCTGGAAAATTTCCAAATGTATCACTTTGACATTTCAAAACTGTTGTAAACTTTATACAATAAAAAATGTGCACAAACCATTCTGTACAAGTGTGAGACTATCCCTGGTAAATTTTCTGCACTGAAAAAGATTCGTTGGCCAGTGTTCAATAGTTACTAATTGTTTTTTTATGAAATGCTGATTGATGACAGACTTAATGTGACCACAGATTCTAACGGAAATTTGGAAACATTTTCAACTTAAAAATAGTTTTGACTTGAAGACACTGGCGTCTAGTTCTAGACGATCGAGGTCGATGCCTTCAGTGTGATTTGCCGTGATGCGGTGGAATAGTGGTTACACCGTCACGACCCACTACGACGATCAGCGTTTCTGTTACCAGGAGCGACACTATATTTGTGAAAACGTGGCGGACGTTGCTATAAGTCTGCTGATATTGTTGGAGTACTCCACGTATAATTCTGCCGCTACTATACACCTGCCAGCATTCAAGGCCTCGCTGTTATGCGCTAACCTGACCCACTCCTTTTCACCAAGTTTGCATTTGATAGTGTCTCAAGTGTATTTAATTTAATAAATTATTTCATTTTTAAGACCGGTAAACATGCCTTGCGGTAGAAATCAGCTAGTGCTGTTGCATTAGTGGTCTATACAAAATAGTTTTGTTTAATTTTTCATTTTTAAACAGGACCTTGTACGCGTTCAGTAACAGTAGTAGTACAAGAAAAGTCGTCAATTCGTGTAACTGATATAAAATAGAGTTAATATTACTAACTGCATCAAATTCAGGAATACTTTTACTCTGCAGACCTGTTGGTTAAATGATTTGATTTTTTATTATTAATAAACTTAGAATTACTGATACTGTGGTTGATATTCCTAGCAGTGGCCTAATTTGTAGGCTTATTTCTTCAGCGACTAGTTCTGTACGTTGCGTCTTATCTCTTTTTCAATCTGGATATAGCCCTGAAATAAGTAGTCATATTTACCTGTAAAGCTTTACTGTAGAATTGAATCCCATAGCGTTTATATCAGGATGAGTGACGAAATCTCCTTTAGGCGCTCGTGGGCAAGTATTTCATTATTATAAGTATGTTAATGGAAGCAGATTCGCGCTGCAATGCGGTAACATGTCCTGTGTATTTCTTAAGAGAATGGACTTCATTTGTCTTATTATATGTCATGACTTTCTCATAGATTAAGTACGGTGGTCCCGATCACTAGCTCACAATAGGCGAACACTACAATCACAGAAGACACGTAACCAGTGGCATAGATACATTCCCTAAGTTCGAAGTTCCTTATTAAATTTTAGTTTAATATGTTTTGTTATTTTATTATTTGCTCAACAAAACCATGCATTGTGAGTATCGCTGTGGTCTTTGACGGTATGACCACTATAAACCACAGCGTATTGACTCTTCAAAATTTTAATGCCCATTAAACCCAAAGTCACGATAGTGATTAGCCATAAATTTCAAATATGGTATCTAAAACTATTGCCCTATGGATAAGCAACGATTCAGAATGCACCCTTTCCCCCGGCCCATAAAAATCACATTTTAGCCTATTCTGGATACGGTTTTAGACCAAGATTATTTACTGACTATGCTTTGTCTATAAACTCAGCCGTATTTCGTGTGCTTAGCCGATGGAAGTTATTTTTCCCGGTATACAGTAGGCCTAAGTTAATCCACACAATAAAACAAAAAATCAGTATTAGATTGTCAACAAACACATAACATACAAACAATACTGAATAGTAATATGTGATCATAGGCGTAGCCATAAATACTTAACTATAACCAAAGTAGAAAAAAAAAAACAATATAATTCCCGAAGACTACATAGTTATTGTATCCAGAAATAAGACGTATGAACCAAATTTATGATGAAACATCAAAATCAGGTGTGTGAAAAATGGCCACAAAAGTGGACGAACACAACGAGGACAGCAATAATGACCAAAGGACGACACAACAGATGGTGGCGTTTCGGTAACCGATTTGTTACAGTCTTCAAGCACATGTGCAGACCAGACAGGAACTCCAGCGGACTGGCGTGGTAGTAACTGCAATATTAATTTTATTGATAAAAAAACTAATATGTTACGAGATAAACATACAAAAAAATCATATACCCTACAATCATTGAAAATGCACAATTAACGTTTAAGAGCGTACAATTTATTAGTTACGTCATTGTTAGTGAAGTTGGTTCCACTTTTTTGCCTCAGTTTCGATCATACACTTACATAGTTTTACTTGCCAAACTAAAAATACAAAACGAAGCCTTATCTTGGCCAACTTGCGTAAGCTTGTAGTCAAGTTAACAAGTCAGTTTATCTTTTTTTTTCAATTGACAACATTGCGACTACGTGCTAATATTCTGAGCCGGGTTCAATTTCTTTAAGTTATAAATGATTCATATTTGTAGGACCTTGTTGGTTTTCATGCGTTTGCTTGCAATTAACAATTTTCCCCGGATATATTGTGTTTTGTACACAGGAATATTTGAGTACTAAATGAATAGTTACTTGCTCAATTTCTAGATTATTGAGGAGCACAAAATAAATTTTACATAAAAAATATTCCAAAGTGGTTTGAAGGGACCGATCCTTCTGGAAGTTGAGATAATGTACCACAAAGGGAGGTTCTCAATGAAGTCAACGTGAACAGGGCCAGCTACATGAGGGTCAATGTGTTCAGCTGTACTGGGTTCCGAGCTTAAACAACGCCTTCTTGTTGGAAGTATTTTGTACGATCGACGCGAGAAGTACGGAAGCGGTAAGGACTACATAACACATGCAATATGCCTCCCCAAAGCCCTTAGGCGCAAGTCCCCAAACTAACGTGCAGTCATCATTGACAACTCACCTCTATGAGACTTTCAGTAGTGGCTCTGTAATTTAATGACTTAATATTGAAGCCAAAAGTGAATTGAACATGCCTGTGATTTTTAACATATTATGCGCCAAGATTTACATGCCTAAAAAGACCACGATTACATTTATTATCTCCTGCTAGAAAATATGCTTCAATGAGCAGTGGTGAAATTTAAATTGGTATACACACGTGTCATGCACTTGTAATGCTATTTATAAGCATACGTCAGTCATGCACTTTGACCAGTTTGCGAATAATCTTGACACGACCGAAGTTTGCAGGCCCTTCGTCGGCTTAGGCCGACAAGCAACCTTAATATTGCATGGTACATAAATAAACGCTGAAAATATAAATTGATTTCTACGCTTTTTTCGAAGCCAATATGGATAAAATACTTAATGACAATCCTAGATATTGGTTTTTACCAAATTTATGAGTAAATATTTATCCAGAATTACTAATTCGTTACGCGTGATCTCTTGTGCCGCAGTTAAATGCACGAGGTTCCGGCGTCAGTAATTGTGCCTCAGAAGTTCGTAACACTGGAAACAATTTTGTTTAAAACGTTGGCTAAAACTATTGTCTAGGATTGCAATTGTTTAGTTTTCTAAATTGCTTTCAAGAAACCTACATATTTAGATTAATGCTTTTAGCGTTGAATTATGTACCACGCCGTCTTAAGAGAGGCTCATAATATCTACTTACATAAAAGTGGTGCGTGACAGTAGAGAAAGAGACCCACAGTATCCTACATGTAACGAGCCCCGAAATTTCTGTCGTCGGCCAAGAACATGGATCTTGTTAAGTTACCTTTGCGTTACGTAAAAGCTTCAAGGTAGGAACCACCGCAGTAGGAAGAGTAAAATGTGAAAGCACTGTTGATTTTGCTATCTCTGGACTTTTCCGTAACGTGAAGGTAGCTTTACGAGCTTCATGTTAACTTCTTTGTGAATAAAGTCCTAGTGCCCTTGACTGCTGTCATGTAATCCTATAGTCTTCTCTTCCTTCCACCAAACTTTCTTGACTGGCAAGTGAGGAAGATTATTGTAAGTGCAGATCATAAAAATGGAAAGAAAAATACAAGTTCAGAAGTGATTCACAGCGTTGAATTTTCAAGAACTTGTTTATTGTTAATAGTACAGGAAGTACAGCGCAAAAAATCAACACGTGTAACATACCACAAATGCTAATAACACACAAACCGCAGGTAACTCATGTTTCCTCTTATATATTGCATTTGTTTATTTTTCCTTGAGTAAATTTACGTCAAGCGCCTATTTATGCACTGAGAGGCCATTTACAGCCGACACGATCTCTTGACGAATATAGCAAGCTGTTGGCTAATCGATTGTAGTTTACTATTGTTATTCTTTTTCACGTCGTGGTCGGATCCAGTACCGGTTCTGCCCGAGGCGGAGCGTGCCACGCCCACGGTGATGCTTGGAATATGATTCTATGCATGTTTGAAGGTTGTGTTAGGAAGGCACGCCTTGAATGTTTCCGCACATGTCGGCGAGGAAAAAAGGCAAGATTTTATATTACTTCTCCATGCAGGAGACGAAAACAATGATACGACAGCGTGTTTAAACAGGCCACATTTAGACTGATATCATACGTTTTGCAGTTAGATTAACCAAGTGTTAATGGCCGCTAATGCTATGCTTATGACCAACGACCGTGCGTTTACAAATACGCCTGTGGCTTGTCCTGACTACGGCCTGAAAGAATCACCAGCCGCCGACTCCGCCCAAAAATACTACGGCGCCAGTTTTTCTTCCTAAACTACCCTAATCTAATGTGTTATGGTGGAGGTTCGGGGGAGGAGCCGGACCTAACGGGGTCTCACAACGCCTACAAAAGAGAGATTTCATGCAAGGGGGCATTCATCGCGGCATAGAGGGATTGGAGCCATGGTTACCTATAGTTTGACCTATAACTAAGAAGAGAGAGGGGGAAAACCGGCATAAGCACAGTAATAAACTCCTCTCGGCAGAATTGGAGTTTAACCACTCGGCAGTTACATGCATGAAAAGTAAATAGCTACTAGAAACAGAGGAAGATCTAGGTTTCCTTATTAGTGGAGTGGTGAAATCTCTAGTAGAGAAGGGGATGGGAACTGTCTTTTATTTCCTTAATTTTTGGTTGGCGCTGGCTTTAACCAAGACACTGTGGGTAAACACATTGTCCTGATGGAGGGCGAGGTTATAGAGGTCTCTTGCCCCTCCCCTCAGTTTCCTAGTAGATATGCCGCGGCGGCAGTCACTTCCTGGTGTGGCGTCCTCGCCAGAATCTCTGGCCTAGAAGGAGGGGTTCCCCAGCACGTGCTCCATCGTCACCCAGGCCGGAGAGGGACACCGCGGATCTCATGCCCTCACAATCGAGGGCGAGCACCGTCAACTGCGCGACTCGTCCGCTCCTGGAAATTCCCCGCCCTCTCACCATGTTCCGCCTTCTTCACCTCCACACAAATAAAAACAATCTCTGCACATGACACTGCTCGCTTACCGTGACTGATGTCTGAACCACGTTTACCTCTCTTCGTGTATCCTTCGCGTGTATCGAGAGCCAGCACACACGTTTCTGCAGTTAAGCGGTAATAAAAGATGTAAATAACTTGAATATATTACAAGTCCCAGTGGTAAGCAGATTCATACAAAGTGACTATATTTCATACGTAAGCACATGCCCAGAAAAAATACGAGAACATAGGCGGTGCAAATTACAACAGCAGAAAAGAAATATATAAGAAAGGAAATAAGTGAACTGACATTTAGTACGCTGAATACAGCATAAGGGATAATGAATATAGTACAAAACCGAGGCCCTCAACATGGCTGTCGCTAACGTCCATTCACTAACTAACTAAAGTGTTTCAGGAATTGGGTTTATGAACAAAATATAATCATGCCCTGATATGTTACGTACTACCACCAGCCCTTGTTCAGAGTACTTATATTCTGTAACCGAGTAAGGTGGCTGCGCGCTTATAAACTCACATTCGGGAGACCCGTGTTTGATTTCCGGTTCCGGCCATACTTATTTAGGTTTTTATGTGGTTTTCCACAGTCACTCCAGGCAAATGCACGGGCGGTACGTAACTAAAGGTCATGGTCGTTTACTCGCGTTTCCTGTCTACTCGAACTAATGGTTCCGTCGTCAATGACTTCGCGACGAGACGTTAAATCCAACAACACACAATTCAAGGTGTTGATGAGGCTCGTTTATTCAGTTTTACACCGCACGTTTAAAATAACGCTAATAGGCGATGGGACCTATTGTGAATTATGGGATCCGTACTATTTTACTACCGTGTGAATAATCTTTCCGGTGGATTAAATGGGGAGAGCGAGGGACAGTAATGTTGTCTGACAACTCTCTGATTAGACATAAACTCATAAGGCCTTAGTGATATGGGTCACCAAACGACTTGAGAATTAAGATTTTCTCATGGCGTTGGGCTTTACATTAAGGACAAAGGACAGAAACGGTTAAAACGCATTTCAAAGCTTGAGTTTCTAACACGTTATCCGAAAGCCTGGCGAAACATTGCAAATACAAAATTTTGCGTCCTACTTGAAACTTATTTTTTATTTGGTTTCCTTTATAAATTAATGGTTTTAAACGTTAATGTTAGATGTATGAAAGGAGATCGTGTCTTGGATATGAGCCCGCATGATTACCTTACAAAACAATTGCAAGGATATGTGACAAGGAAGGATTTATTGTTGGCTGTCGAATGTGCGTCTGAGGACACTACTTCACGCCTCTCTTCAACGAATATTTTACTTAAAAAAAGTAAGGGAGTTGAAAAGGACGAACTTTATAGATGTCGTTTCACTCGTACTTTGGTTATGTCAACGTAAATGTGGTATTTAAACAACCCAAAGAACATTTCAGAATTTGTGTGATTATATTTTAATTCTGTGATTATACACTGTAAAAAAACTCCCTTGAATGTTTAGGAATTTATTATCCCAGACGCAGTATGGTACAGTTACCATACTTCGTCTTGTAAATATGCAAACTTTTACAGTTGTTACAATACAAGTCTGGTATCTTCATTATACATTTGACTGTTTTATAAAAAGGTTTAGGAGTGCTACTATGGATGTCTGGGGAACAATTCTACCATGCCTACTTTTTTAGTGCTCCTATACACACGTCCGTTAAATTTACAAACAATTTTTTAGAGTGTACTGCTAGAAAGCCAGCACAGTCACTAGATACATTCATATTCATTCATTGTAATGTAAAAATAGTATATTTCGTTACGTTAGAAAGAGTCTGTAGAAATATGGAAAATGTCATCATATTTTCCAAAATATTGTAACATTTTGCCTAGGAACTACTGTCACGCTTTCAGGCGAAATCGCATACGTGGAACAGAGTCGAACTAAAATTCTCATCTGGCGCAGTGACATTGGGACGCTTAAGAAATAAAGAACCAACACTTCATTGGGCAGTATTTAAGTTAGCGCGCGGGTAGTTACGAGGTCGGTGTAAATCATAAGCGCCGGAATAAAGGGGCAGGGGAAACCGGAGATCCGAGAAAACACGGCATCCATTGGCTTCGTTCGAAACGATTTCACAAAGTTTCCCTAGATAAATATTTTACACTTAGGCCTATATTACCAGTTCAGATTTACTAACACCGTTATAAACTAGACCATAGAGCTATATTGAAGAGTGTGAGCATATATAAACATGCTTACAAACGTTAGAAGAAGCATGTAGTTACAAATGTTTGTTTGGTGTATCGCTGTATCGCAAGGAAAAAAGTATTTTAGTTGCGTTTAATATTTGGTATCAACTCAATTTTTCTAATCAAAATACCAGAGAAGCAATTTCTTTTGGTTCCTTGTGCAATTTTAATTGTATTACATTGGCAAAATTACCCATAATTACGTTGCTTTTAATTGTACTTGTTCTATAATACATTCTAAACTTTTTCACACACCATTTTGTACCGTTATTTGAAAGTTGTTGCATGCCGTTAATCTCGTGAAATATTTTGACATATACATGAAGGGGCCTATCAAAGTTATGGTAAAGCAAATGGGGGGGGGGGGGGCGCTACCTATCTCAGAGCTGCGGCGGGAGCAAGCATAGAGTTAGGAATGTTAAATTATATTCGGTGTCGTTCAGTACCGGTTGAAGATACACATATACTTCACCACTAACTTGTTTAATCATGCCAGTTTTTTCAGTAAAAATGAAGCGATTTTGGTCAGCGCTTAACATAGAGATCTTTAGCGCTGGTTATGGGTGATTTGATGTGAGTATGGAGCTGCGCTGGAATGAAGGGGCGGGAGAAATGGGAGATTCCCGAGAAAACCCGCCAACCAGTAGCGTCGTCCGGCACGATTCCCACATGCGAAAATCCGGGGACCGACCCCGTCGGGAATCGAACCAGGATCGCCTTGGTGGGAGGCGAGAGGTCTGACCTCTCGGTCACCACGGCCTCTTTCCTGAAGTCTAGGAGCAAATAAGCATTTTACGCACTGAAAACACTCCAAAACGGCTGTTCACAAAGTTGCTCTGAAATTTTATTCATTTAGCAATATTTTCCTTTTCTCGATAAACAAAATGTTTTTCTCCGGAAGCGATATCACTAAACATGACTGAACCCCACTGAATATAATTTAATTTATAAAACACTGTCCTTGCTGTCGCCAGAGCTCTGAGGCAGGCAATGTTCTGAAGGTTTCATTTCCTGTAGAATTATTTTCTCCGCCTGAACACAGAAAATGCTTTTTCGTCTGAAATCGAATAAAACCGAATAAAATTTAACATACATATCCTTATCTTTGTTCTAACCACAACACCTAGGTAAGGAGCGCTTTTTTAAAAGTCTGGTACAGATTCGCATGTTTCTAGTACCCGAATGTGTACACTTTCTTGTTCGCAGCTACCTATCCTTACTCAATGCCGCTACCCTCAATATGTGAACTGCCGTCGAGAATGCTAGTACACAGGAACTTGTATAAAACCTAGTGCCATATAGGGACGGTCGTATCTGTCTTCCAAGACTCAAATGTAAACAAACAATATGTTATTTATCATTTCACTGCAGTTTTAATAATGTAAAACGTTAAACTGTAACAGAAGGGTAAATAGTTTAGTTTGAGTGACAAAGAAGAGCTTTACTATTGTCACTGGTTGCGCATTTGTCAGTGAATAGTTTAACCTACTCGCTGGTTCACACACAAGTGTAGTGCATTCTAGCTAGAAGGCCTATGCACTTTGGTTTTAGTTCCTTTTCTTATTTACAGTTATGTTCTCTTTAGTTTCCAAGAAAGATGCTCGTGTTTACTAGACTTTCGACTAGCTAACTTACACAGCAACTTGACTAACCTGGTGGGACGAGTTAAATGAAGTTTCTCGAAACTCAGCACGACGGTTCTTGAAAGGTCATGAGTACGACGTCGTTCAAGTTAGTTTTGACATCACACGTACGAAACCCAGCGCTGATTTCTCCAAATGGCGACGACTTTCATCGCCGCGCTGGTGGACGGAGTCTTTGCATAACTCGTAACGGAAGCCCGGCGGGGTGCTGGCTCTGGCTTGGGAACAGGTTCCGCGGGTGTGTACGACATGGGATCACTCGGCGACGCTATCATTGCCGTGATCGCAGTCGGGTAACTTTCCACTTACCTTTACAATGGACTGGTTGACGGCCTTGGTTGATGTTCAGTTGTCCTATTGTGAGAAATAGTTTCAAATTACATTATTTCCGACATTTCTGGATACATTCTGTGCCTTTACTATCTACTACATGTAACGTTATCTGATATGCACAGCGTTCCTGTACTCAGTGCAGAAACTTATCATAGTTGTCTCCCGTGAAAAGTGTAGTTACCAGTACAGAAATGAGATGGAATTCAAAACTGGTAGCAAACCCTGCATCGCATTGAAGTGAACATATTTCAAGTCTCATGTCTATCTTGTACACCGTATTTTAATAACGAAGTGTACCGTAACTAACAATTGTGTGTCGTCCTTGAACGTTTAATTTAGTCGAACTTTTATTTCTTACTTTAGATGGCCTTTTCCACCCTTCGGCATGGAGTGGTTTCTGCAAAGATATTTCTCTAATGTTTTTTAGTTGGAAAGATTCTGGTGGAGTTTCTGTTCAGAGTTAGCGAGCGGCCTGTATGATGAGTGAGATGGCGTACTTGTGAAACACGGCATTCGTGTGGACTAATGTTTGATTTACGGTCTGGTCATCCTGATTTTGGTTACTTAGAATTTCCCGAAATCATTCCAGGGGGGATGATTCGATGGTTTACTTGAATAGACACGTAACTGCCCCTATTCGCGTTTATTCTGCATGTCATTTTTTTCTGTCTATAATGGACTCGCCGTTGATCAAACGTGAGCTCTTTACCTACATATGTATGTCCGCTGTACGGTTTGTCAGATTAATTTATGCACAAGCGAATCTATACTCCTCAAGACTGATGTAGAGTTATCTGATGAACAGTGTAATGTATCAGTCCTTAGCTCCGTGCAACTTTCAGGACCTTGCATGAAATACCAGGCGACACAACGCAAAATTGCTGTTAAACTCATGCAAGATGCCAACCTTGCGCAGAATTTCTGGTATAAGATCTTCTGAAACGCACTTTTTGCTTGATGTGAGAAGAGTTTATCTTAATTGTAAGAGTTTCGCACGAAACTAAAGAGCCGATTTATCAATCCATGTCAGTCCTGTGACTTAACCGCAAGCCCAATACATACGGTTATCTTTTTTGAACACGAAGGTGAACACCTTCTTGTTCAAGGCGACTTGCATCGTGTGAATAGCCGACTTGTACGCAAGTAGCGTGCATGCAAGATCTTACATTCTAGCTAGAATCATTTAGAGGCGGTTCTAATTTTCATGCACCCTCCCGTGCAAGTCGTTTGTATTTTCATGTGGCTAATTTACGTACGTTAATATATTCTAAATATTATTTATTTGAGAGTAGAGCACAAATTGAAGCCTCGTATAGGCTTATTATTACAAGAGGAAATGTGGACATGTGATACTGAAATGTACTCTAGAAAAGAAACATTGAGTTTTTTCTGTTTTTGTGTAGAAGGCACTGAAATGAGAGGTGCCCAGAAGTGGGTTCCAGTTTGCGAAAACACTCTGTTACTCATGCTGCAAGGAATGTGACAGATATCATTTTATGCTCTGACTCGTGTGGTGGCCAGAATCATAATACGTAAGTTGTACTCTTGATGAATACATTGTTTGATAGTCTGGAGCCTCTAAATTTCGTGACAACGAAATATCAATATCATGTTTCCTGTCACACCTACCTCCCGAATGATTTTGAATTTGGCGATGTGGAGTGTGCCTTAAAAACACCAACAACGACTGTACACTCTGCAGGACTACAACAAGGTCATGAAAAGAAGTCGGAAAATCTGTGGTGACTAAAATGCAGAAAGATGACTTTGATGGGACCAGTGAAACCGACAAGAAAAATCACTAACTGGGCGACTGACACTGAAGGATAGAAAATAAACTGGCTCACATTTCGTAAAGTTAAAGTTGAAAGGAGTAAACCACGTATTATTCAGATCAAAACCAGTCATTCCCAATAATATTTAGTTGAAGTTGATATTTCGAATAAATGGCGAGGGAGACTTGGCTTCAACTCAGCAAAGTTAATTTCTCTCTGGCCTGAAGGAAAGCCTCTAAACAAGAATATGATTAAGACAATAAATATATTCGTCATTTTATACCTCAGGGTGTCTGGTCTTTTTGTCAAACACTTCCTTTCAGAGCAATGTGCTGAAGATGAAATACATGGGCTTGGCAATCATGTAGACTATGAATGGACAATGAATCAATGCTAAGAGTGTAAAGTATTAGAAAAAAAAGATGAGTTTATTAACTAATCAAGCAGTGAGTGTTCTGTTCATCCATGTGTTTTAGTTTGTTGAAATGTTGCAGTTAGGTTAAAAATGTACTTGGTATCATTTAAAAAAGATTATAACTATTTTCGTTTTAATCTTATGAGCCAACAGCCATTTTAACAAAATAACTTCTTAAAATATAGGGATATTTAATATAGTTTGTATAAGTTGTGCCTTAAATTATTCTACAAAGGTTTCTTTACATAGATGTTTAGTAATTTTTTCTCACAAATATAACTTTTAACAGCTTTTTCTCAGCTGTGATTGAGTTTGTCTTTCAAAAAGTTTTTATAGAATCGTAATTAAAATTAATTATTATGAAATATTTCCAGTGCCGAAACGATAAAATTAAGAAAAAATTATCTTGACAGAGTTTAGCAAATTCATTACATAATCATTTAAGTCGCCAAAGGGAAGTGTTCCTTGTCACCCCTGCGAGCTGCGGCAACTGTGCACAGCGTCGTGGGAGCACAATGTTCACATCACAAGGAAAATAATTTAAGAACTAAGTTATTGTAATTGAGGGTGACTTTGGGAATGTGGGGTGACTTTGGGCATGTGGAGTGTCTTTGGGCATGTGGGTGCTCTTTGGGCACGTGGGATGACTTACGGACATTTCAGAAAATAATATATATTTTCTATACATGACAGTCCTGAGTAATGACTTTTATTTACATTTAAATTCAAAAATATTGAATGTCCACGTAAAATTAAATTAATATTTACTTACAGTTGACAAACCAGAATATGAGAGAGTAGCAAAAAATCACCCAAAGTCATCTAAGACTAATTTTTTGTAAACTTGAACCACTAGTGATGTCTAAACGAGATTTAAAAACCAGCGTGTCCTTCATATACCACATCACTTAACATTAAGAACGATTCCTTAAAATGCTTGTTTCAAGCAGTCCACAACTGTTTTTCTTATATCTTTAAAACGATTAATGCAATGGGTTATTATGAACTGAACCGGTTGTATTATTTTTAACTACTATAATTACAACATATACGATGTCACCCTTTGTTATTTTTTGTATGCCATTTACTTCGGTCTGAGTAAAATATGAACTTGGGAGTTTATTGTTTAGAGTTTATTGAAACGAATCCTGAAACTCGAGGCGTCTGAATAAGAGAAAACAGAATAGTGTATGTGTTGTTTTCAATCCTGACAACAGCCATCAATAAGCCAATTTAACTCATAATTAAGATTAACTTCATTACTGCTAAAATGAGTGACTTTGCCAACCAAAAGTGTTTCTCATTCTTGTTAGTACACGTGTACAAAATTAACATGAAAAATTCCCACACGTGTTCCCGCCTTCGGGCAGGGTCACATTGTGCATGGGGGAAAGTTGGGGTGAAGGTTGGGCCGGCTGTTCGTCTACATGCCTGTCGCCCGTCTGGCTCGAAGAATGGATGAGGTGAGATTGAGATAAGTGTGGAGCGGCGATGGAATGGAAGAGGCGGCGAGTGAAGCGGGAGTTGTCCGAGAAAACACGCAGGCAAACGGCGACGTCCCCCAAGTTTCCCACATGTGAAAGATCCGAGACCTAACTTGCCGGGAGTCGAACCCGGGTTGCCAAGGTTGGAGGCGAGATTGTTTAACCCCTCGACCACCGAGGCCCCGCGTATAATTAACATGAATGTGTATTAATATTAATATTTACTTTATTGATCTTGTTCTGATAGTTAAATATTGCTAAGGAGTGACCGGCGATTATTTTTAGAACAAAATTATTTTGAGTTATTTGCTCTAGATAAGAAGTCCCGAAATAATGTTATTCTCTTACCCATTATCGTTAACGAAGATACATTCCATGTGGACATTTACATACAAGGTATCTTGAGAAGAATGATTTATTTACATTGTATGATGTGTTATTGGTCGTTACAGAAAAAAACTTTGCACTTTTTTGATTCCGACGAACAAATACTTTACTTTGAGGTGTTATCCTCGCATTACTAACAAACATCCGTGCACAGCTAATAGGCCCTATACACTCGCTCGCAATTACACTGTAGACAATTTAAACTTTAAAGTTTTCATTTGCAGTTAGCGGGACTTGATCATAAGATGTGTACAGAAATGTTTAGCGGTAGAGCACGGCCGTCCAAGGACAAGTCTCGTAGGTTTGCGCGTGGATAAACAGACAGCGTACGTCTATCAAGCGGTTAAACCCGAGCTGCGAAGAGCAGAAACCAGTTTCCTACACTGGGTTGAATTATCGTGCCTGCTTTCTACATTAAGTCATCTTGCCTCGCGGGAGTTGGGCTCTCTTAGGGTTGTATTATGTGCCTATAGCCCAACAGAAAGTACCCAAAGGTTCGTCGAAATGCCTGAACATTTGAGTCCATATTCCTCATCACTCTGAATTGTTCTTCATTCCACCACGATTCGAGATTTTAGCAGCATTTATTTAAAGCTAGGATAACTGAGCCAGTTAGCTACTTTAATTTGAATTATATACATTACTGAGTTGTAAAGCAATTTGGCGGAACAGCTCCGTCTAATTTTAATGAAAACCTTAAAACACTTGCAACAATTATACACACAGATTAACAGTCATAAACGGTAACATTCGCATAAATATTCTTGTTCAGTAATTACCCAAAGTTATCATACAAAAATGACTTTTTTTCTTTATGAGGTGATAAACACCCAAACTATTCTTTTCTTGGAGAATCGAAAGATAAACAGAGGTTAAGCGAAATAAAAATTTTTTGAAAGCAATAATTCTATCTGTCCCCGTCTACCTTTTAATGTTACAGAAATATAATACGCGTGCATACGTGTTAAGTTGTTAATATCGTCTCTAGCCATGGCAATCCGAATTCTATTTCCGGTAATGTTAACCAGATTTTCACTTGCGAGAAACACAACTGACGTTGTGTCGTCCTGGGTGTTCATTCGGGGTACTCCCGTTTCCCGCCCTAGCATTCCGTTGCGCCATACTTGCCTATTCAGAATCTATGTTAGATTCTCAGTCCGGCCGTCCTGAATTCGGTTTTCCGTGGTTTCCCGAAATTCAGGCTATATGATATTCTTGATACAGTACATGTTGGCTTCCTCTGAAGTGTAGTTATTTTACCTGAAAACAAAGTTATTGTTGGAACATAGTTTTACGAAGGGCCTATAGAAAGGATGATACAGAAAATATAAGGAAGTAATAGACCTCTAAGCTTACCTCTGTTTAATACACATCTTAAGTGAATTTAAATGACTCCCAGGAGAGGAGTGACTATTGCAAAAAGACGGCCCGCCAGTTACGAGCGTTGCATGTAGAAATCATGTGAAATTTGACACGTATATTTGCGTACTTCAAATAATTTATGTTCTTCCTTTTCACGGATATGCGGGAAATCGCTAAACTATGGAACATGCTACGCGCTTGAAGATAGCGGACGTATTAAAAATCCCAGGAGTAAGAGCTTGTACGGGACCGCGGTGGCCGAATGGTCAGGCCGTTCATCTCCCACCAAGGCGATCTGGGTTGGATTCCCGGCGGGACCGGTCCCCAGACTTTCTCATGTGAGAATCATCGGGTCTGGTTTTCTCGGGGATCTCCTGTTTCTCCCCGCCCTTTCCAGCACATCATGTTACCTCAGCAGCGCTAAAGACCTAGATGTTAAGCAGTGACCAAAATCTCTTCACTTCACTAAAAACTTGGTATTTTTCATGCTTACAAGAGTTCTTCCTGGCCTATCTCCTTAAATGAACCTTTCGTCAATGTTGGGCAGCCATCTTCGCCACATTTCTTTTAGCTTATCATTAACTGGCTAATGCAGTATCAGTCGTATCTTATAAATCTTTGCAATATTTTATTTTCAATAATACAAGCAAAGTGTAGCGACAAAGCTTATAAAAATATTTTAACACAATTGAAATGTTCTGTAGTTTAGTTTGGAAATGAAACTTTATGAAATAAATACCGGCATACTGAAAAGCAATCTCGCACTGAAGAAATTTCAGAGTTTATACCTCGTCCGTTTTACTGCAGACACTATACTGTGTGTTCTTATTTCAAATACATACACTCCAGCTATTTAACGGGAGAAATAAGATTCCGTCACACATCTGTAGTAGTCTTTGTCTATCCAAATCCAATACTAAAAAAAGTATGTTAAGCAAAATGAGCCAGTACGAAAATACTCTGAAGGTAAATAAAATGCTTCGTAACAAGTGATTTTCAAAATAAGCGTTGATAAAAATTGACGTCCAGTGCTTTCTTTTAACACAAAGTTTCTGGAAACTAGTAAATTTATTCGGGATATTACCAGTCAAGCTGAACGCATCGAATTGTTCAGCTGAAGGTCGATAGTTCATTTGAATTTTTATATGACGGACAAAATATGCACAAATTACCATAAATTCAATGTTAGGAGTGGTTAGTACAAAATAAATACACAACACCTCAGTTTTCCTATTTTCATATTTATACACACAGTATTTTCATAAACCTGCACTTATCGCATTTCATGTTGCTCACTATAAATTTTCTGTAATATTTTTTTTCCAGATCGATTGCAAGCAAATATGAAAAAATTAAACTCGTGAATATTTTGGTTGGAACTAAACGTACTTTTTAAGGATTTTGATCATCTTCGAAATCCTAGGCAACATATAGAAACATTATTTTAATTTGAATTAATCAACCATTTGCGAAACATAGCTGCAGATATAGTAAATTGTCATTGTATTTGCCTCTTTGGGATCTCGGACTATGCACAAATTCCAAATCGTTTTGCCGACATACCTTCGACAAAATTAAACAGTGGTAGGCCCCATACGGGTGACAGCTAATATATTTCGTACATACACGATGTGGTTACGATGTAATTCCGTTTACTTCTGGAGAGTAAATAGTGATCTTAATACTAAAACCTGCTGAAGCACACGAATAAGTGTTAATGCCACTTTAGACCCAAGAATATTATTATTTTAATGAGTAAATCGAAGTAAAAAATTTAAGAGAGTTTTAAACCAAAGCTGTCTAGATAGTTTCACAAAATATGCGCGGATAGTGTCGTGGCTATAAGGTGATCATAAAGTCGCTATTTTAAAAATAGAATCAATCACATTACACATTTTCGATGAACATCCACGAAATCCATGTCGCTCATTGTAGTGGTGGTGGTATTATTTCGACACCTTCAGTAGAAGGAAAATGCCGGTCCGGGCGCAGCGGCTGGCGGCTGAGGTTGTGAGGTTGACCTTGACCTTTGACCCCATGACCTTGACCTTTGACCCCTGTAACCCGGCGCCATCTTGTTTCAGGCCGCCATCTTGTTTCCGGCCGCCATCTTGTTTCCGGCCGCCATCTTGTTGCCGCCCGCCATCTTGTTTCCGACCGC
>PNEQ01006312.1:0-20877 GCA_003012365.1 Medauroidea extradentata
CATCTGGCTACTGGCACTGGCCTTCTGTGAGTCCGTCCAATTACCTTCTACTATTACGAGTGTATTTCTCTGACTGCCAAGGTCGCCATCCTCGACATCTGGCTACTGGCACTGGCCTTCTGTGAGTCCGTCCAATTACCTTCTACTATTACGAGTGTATTTCTCTGACTGCCAAGGTCACCATCCTCGTCATCTGGCTGCTGGCACTGGCCTTCTGTGAGTCCGTCCAATTACCTTCTACTATTACGAGTGTATTTCTATGACTCTTCTGTTTGCAACGTTCTCTGCAGTATGTTGTGAATATTCGTCTGATTTCTACGATAATTTATGCTTCTAACATTGTTTCATCTTCACTTGCTCATTCAGTAAGTTCAAACACTGTTTCACCTAGAAAAAAATATTATATTTGAGTACTAAAATAGAATTTAACAAGCTGTCAAAATGTGCATGCATACGTTAGATAGACTGTAACTATCCGATATCCAGCAAATATAGCTGTAATCTGTTTCGTGTAACTTCAGTTTATGTTGATAGATCTGACAGCACTCAACTGATAATATTAGTATTGATGACCACAATGCCGAACAACAATTATTGTGCACACGACGAAACGAACATTCCATATTTATTATAGAACTAAATGTATTACCTGTCAGTGCATTTAACTTGTACAGTACATGAACTATAAGTGTCGAAATGTACAGGAGTTACATGAGACAGAGTGCAGTATACTGCTGTACAATTAGGTATGTGTGTTTCCAGAGGTGATGCCATGTCTAATCAGCTGTCCTGACACTAATGTGCCGTGAGTTCAATGGCACCGAAAGCTTTTTTCAACAGAAGTCTAAGTGGCCTGTCGTACATACGTCAAGGTAACGCCTCGTATATTCATACAAGTTTTCAATTGGTTCAGAGTCCGCATGTTCGACTTTCATAAACACAAACCAAATCGTTAGAGTAGCTTATATGTACAAAAGTTAGAAATGTAACATCATCTAGGACATATTCGCGAAATGTATGAATATGTAGCTATGATTCAAGTGCACGCACACTACGAACACAAACGTCGTTCGGTTATTGACTGGAAACGCTTCTAGAAGAGACTGAGATAGGTTACAGTCACACTAGAGGTCTTAAACGTGATTAGTTAAATACATTCAACACAGCTATGTTTCATCGTGTTTAAAGCTTAACATGTTTGCGAGGTTACACAATGCTGCTGCTTTGTGTAAAGTGGATACAAATATTTGACCCCTTAAAGTTAATATAATATAAGGAGTACAAAATGTCGGACCAAAAATCAGCCATATTTATTACACAGATGGTTACTGCAAGCAGCCAATAGGAGAGAAGCATGGAATATATGTAGTTCAAAACTACATATGAAACCAGTTACTTTGAAGGAGAAGAGACTATCATCTCAGCTCGTTCGGAGCTTCTGTAATCGCTCCATAAAACTGAACATGTTTTAGTGAAGTATAGTTCTGTATCAGTGTAACCGCAGCCTGTCTCATATTTCAAGTATTTTCAAGTCTAAAGAAGACGATGGCCAACATTGTGCAGAAAAAAAAGAATTTTCATGGCCAGGGTTACACAGAGTAAAGGATAGTACACAGTGAACATACACTGTTTAAAATGTCCGTGAATTTACGGGCAAATTTACGGAAACGTCTGTTTAATTAACGGAAACTTTATTTTCAACTCAGTTATACATAATTATGTTTCATTAATTAAACATATGTAAAACTGCGAGAAGACTCTAAATAAATAACCGAACACATTATTGCGCCTGCATCATAAAGAAGTCACATTAATATATGCGAGTTTCCATAAGTGGAGCTAGTTGCCTTCAATAAATTAACGGACACTTCCGGAGAATTTTTTACCAGCACTGCTCCGTGAAACAACGAAAACTATTTTTAACAGTACCCCCTAATGTTTGTGAGAGTTTTTAGCAACTGTTGTTTAGTACTCCTTAGTAACATACTAAAATTTCCACTGGCATGCGGTACCACTTGAAATACTCACATGTACATTGTTATAAATTTTAACGAAAATGTATTGTTAATAAACGGAAAAAGTGTCCGTAAAAGTAAAATACTGAAATGTCTATAGTAAATATGCACTACGGAATCATACGTAATATGTCCATAAGACTGCTGCGGACACTTATAAGAAAAAAAATCGGAAATTTATGTGTTAGACAAATGTAAATATTACGGATGTATTTTAATAACATCACCGGTAAATCAGCAAATCTGTAGAAATGCAGTAGTAGCATTATAGACACGTAGATAAGGCTCAGTTCTGTATGATGAAACTGTTTTACGGAAACTTCTATTGGATTAGGAACTAAGTTTCCGTGAATTCACGGAGGTATCCAGAGAAACTTTTACCAGAAATTCCGTAAATCGTCGGAGAAATTTTTTTACAGTGTAAGTTCCGCGTGGATTCTCTGAGTGCCTGAAGTTATTTGCAGCTCTGATCTGCAGATGGTTATTATTGACGTCTTCTTTGATTCCAGTAGATTTGAAAACACATAGCCAAGGTAAGTACAGCATGCAACAAAATTAATCGTGTATTATTGTTATCTTAAGTATGTTGAACCAAGACTAGTTACATACAATCTTCACGCATGCATGCACAGACTTATCATCAGACGTATGGAGGTACAGAGCTCTAACATTGGAGTGGATACACAACAACTTTCATAACAACCGAAGAATATTACACCAATTTCTAAGGGTGAAAATGATTCCATCTAATAATTTCTCTTTGTGACTTCATTACGTACATAAATTGAATGGTCGTAGGAAACAAAATTCTGATGTTATTGAGAACTATTAAATATCACCGCTAGTAACTGGCAACTAATATGTTGACTTGTGTATTCAGTCACATCGGAGAAGAAAATAAAGTTAAGAGGCGATGGAGGACAAATTCGAGCGGTTTTAGAAGGCTAAGCGAAATTAAATACAGGTCAAAATGTTTTCGCAAAAAATTACAGTTTGGCATTACATTAAAGAAACATACAATTGTTAATGCATGTTTCAATATTACGTTAACATTCTTGTCAATATGTAAATGTAAATAATAAATAAAGCTTAGTTGTGCAAACTTGACAACTCGCTCTATCGAAGTTCAGAAACTAGAAAAGTTACACATCACCTTAGTTCACAGCTGATAGTTTAGAGTAAGAAGTTTATTTTGTTATATCTTATTTATATGCATTCACTTGACGCAGTGTTACAACATAATTAATTGTATCTGATTAAAAAAATTCCTCACCTCCTTCTGAAAATCCCCGAACAAATTGCAATGTAAACTGCAAACAACAAAAGAATTCCAGATTTCCGTTGGCTCCAAAATGTCTGTCTAACATTATAGGCGGTTCGCGATGAAGTGTGCAATTTTAACAAACCCCTTGTCTAGGATAATGATTTATACACATTGTTATTGCGACCCTAATGCATTAAATGTTGAGTAGAGTACAATCTGTACACTTTGATTGTCAGTTAGGCTACTTAGTTTACATTAACAAATGGCAATATAGGCTAATTGTGAAAGTAATAAATAAACTAAGACTTCAAAAGAGCTCACTTTATCCTGAACCGTATTACTAGAGATGAAGAGAGACTCCTAGGAGTAACGGCTGATGGCTGTGAGTCTCGAATACAAAGACAACGTGGCGTTTGGGAGGATTATCGAGTCGGCCGTCATTTTTGGAATTGACGATGACCTTATCTTTGCAGTTAGACACTGCAGAGTATAAATTTCCGTAGCATTTCGGAAAATCCACAAAAAATGGTCATGAAGTGTGTAAAACACCAAAAAATATATATTTGAAAAATGTCGGAAAAATTCTAAACAATTTTAAAATTAAATTAAATCAGAAAACTTGAAAAAATAAGTACCTTTAATTTTTCTGAAAACACTCTCAAACACTTAACTTAATGGAAAAAAACTACAGGAGTCCAAAGTCTTGCTATAAATATACAGCTTCTGGACAACCCTGAGAATTGAGGGTAACGTAATTCCTTAGCCCCTCAAAGCGGCCAATTGACCTTCCTGCTCGCGAGTCATATTGGGTAGACAATCAGCTTAAAATGCAATATACATATTATCCGTATTATTTTATTATTTTGAATAACTATTTGTTTATAGTTTGCATACGTTCAATATTAAGAAACATACATACAAGTTAAATATATAATTTACTTAAAATCTTATTTAATGCAAGCATTTATAGTTTTCCTTTTACCCACTTGGTCACGTAGTGTTGATTTTCGATATTTCACTATTTTTATTTTAACATTTTGAAAATATTTATCGTTATTATTAATCGCTCTTGGGCACATACTTTGTTAATGTTGCCTGCTTTTCGAGCACATATAATTACATAAATACAAAAATAAATTACCCATAGCATTTTATATATATCTTTTTTACTATGGCAAATTTTTGTATGTAGATTGTATCGTCAAGTATGTCTTTCAAACTCACTTATTCTTATTTCTTAATCAATTTTCATTTACATTAATAATTATAAGGTAAATGAAATTTGTATATTATTAAAAAATTTAATTCAGCTAAACCTACATCGTATTAGGTTACATGTACACATTACAACCATTGTATTATTCTTAAACGTCTCAGATGTAAGTGATCAATTTTTTAAAAATGTTGTTTCATTTATATTATGCGAATCCTTCGTAATTCTTTCGAAAGCCTTCACGACTATTTTGCGACTTCTTCAAAATGTCTTCAGTACTTCTTCGTGACTCTTCGAGCGTGCGAACAGCTAGGCGTCATATACGAACAGAAACACTTCCCTGTCAAAGAGTTTAATGGCACAATTTAAGACGATGTCTCACCTTATGCTCCCGTAGCCCCCTTTGACCGGCCGTGTTGCATTCCGAACTATGCCGCGCATTACGTATATTCCTCCATGGTGTATGCTCAGAACATGTAATAATGCATTCATTGGAGGGCTTTGTAACTGATTTTTAACTGATTCCTTTTTCTCCCCAAGAATTGAAGACCTGCGATCACTTGAGTGAACTTTGCTAGAGGAAGTAAGATGTGTATTTATACCGATGGCATGGGGGTAGCGGACCCGAAATGGCAGGGAATCGTAAGCTGAGTAAACATGTTATTATTAGTTGTAAGGTGTGATAATCGAAAATTATATATTTATAAACCCAATAGGTTTTAACTATGAATTTAAATTGCATTAAAGAAGTCAAAGAATTGTTGAAATATTAGAGGTACTATTTCATCTGGACACATTATTGCCGTCTAAGATGTATGTTAATATTTTGCGGCGACACGTTTTCTCTGTTTCCAGACGTGTTATATTATTGCTATCCGGGGATTTAAATGAATAATCCAGGCGTCATTTTGTCTCTATACTAATATTAAATGTTGCTATATGATTCTCGAATTGAGTAACTATATTTCAAATAATAATTATAATTATTCTCGCATGATTATAAATATTATTGATAGTTTTTCTTGGTGCAAAGTTCACCTGGCGCAATTTGTGTGGACTTTTGGAATAATTGAAATAGTGATTGTACGTAACTTTTTGGAGAATACCATGTTGATCATAATTCATAACATGTTGGGGTCGGTTAAATTAATTTTAAATGAGAGGTTACTAATCCCTTAATAACTGTTTCTAGCACATTAGTTGTATATAATAGACAACTAATTTTAAATGTTTTAAATATTTAATTATTATATGTATGGTATTGTATGAGAAAAGGGGCATTATTAAAGAAAGTCAGGTGATGATGTTCTGTGCCCGAAGATATACTTCAACAAAAGTATTTGAAATTAAGTTCTTACTCTTTCCCTTGATAATATGATTTTTTGGAAATATTGTATGTGTGTGCAGTAGGTTTTCTAAACAATAAAACCACCACATAAACACAACAAGCTGCCTACTGAACGTATTATCACGAGGTGAACAGGTCGAAGTATATTTCATCGCGTCTGAAGTTCTCGTCTTTGGCACAGGCGAAGACGATGTCACTTAGAACAAAGTGGGGGTCAACGAAGGCAAACGGGTCAAATAAATACACATTCAATCAATCAAAGACAGGAAACACTCACGAAATATATTGTTCACTGTTCACTCCTCCAATGTTAACAGAATATATATCAGTTGCAGATGATGTAAAACACTCCGGCTCCAACCCGAATATTCCATCGCCATCTCTTCTTCTCCGCGACGAAGGTTATGTATAGTGCTTTATGCACTGTTTTCTATTTTATCCTGTTATAATGCGGTTCATTTTCAATTTCGAATGATTTGTGACAACGTTAGTCGAGTTGAGGTTCTGTTTAGTGTAGTCGCATTCAAGACGTACGTCATATTTTAATGATTCGTTGTTTTCTAACAAATTTATTTTTATGTTTGACAATAACGATCCAACATCTAATATTTTGCCTGACGAGTTTGTTGCAACATATGTAATCATAGTACTACTAAAAACAGATTTCTTCAACGTGAACCATTTGGAATGTTGCTTGTTCATGCAATTTATAGGCTTGCAAGTCATACCTCGCAACACTGTATCGTTTTTAATGTTTCGTATCGCACAAATCTTGAACACACACCCCCTATTTATGAGAGATAGAATTATAATTACCACTTGCAGACATTTTACAGTTTTTACTTCTCTCGTGGTGACGTAAATACAATTTTTTCTAAACGTCTTATCACAATGGTGAAATATACACCTTACCACTAAACAATTTATAAAACCTTCAGATATAGTCTAACGAATTTTGTATTTACATCGACACTCAAAATGTGTTTTGCAAATTTCACATTTAAGTCACTCGATTTTTATTTAATATGCAGCAAGCCTCATGCCGAATGGCGTTAGGAGGTGCTTAGAGTACTCTTTAAAGAATCGGTACTGATAACATCGGACTGATGTAGTCGAGCGCACATATGTCTCTGGGAAAGACTTTGGTGAAGATGATGTAGTTGACATGGTTGTAGAAGTCATTGCTACAACAGATAATGGCGTTTCTGTTGTAGTCGATGGTACCACAAACAAAGCTGAAGGAGACTTTGGTGATGATGTGGTAGTCTTGGACTAAGAATTCGATATTCCTAAGACGGTGCCTTATGTTTTCGACCTGTCGTTATGTTTGACCGGTCGTGTCTACTTCCCGAAAAAAATATATCATGAAACTGACTATACAAGTTGTCCATAATAAACACAAAACGTGAGTCCTGTGCTCAATTGGAGACGAAAATATTAGTCGCAAATAATGTACGATTACGTTTGATATGCGCAATGTGGTTAGTCCATCCTTGCGCTCCACAGATATCTTACTTCAATCGCTAACACTGTTCCAACCTGAATAATATGGGTGTAGCTTAGAACTCCAAGCAGTCCGAACGTGATTCTTAATCTTTGACATAACATACATAAAATAATACCTAGACATGTAGAGCAAGAGGGGACTTTCTTCGGGCAGTGTTGCAACATTGTGCGTGTAAAGTGCACGACATTTTTCTACAAACATTTTCGTCTTCAAATTAGCTCAGGATTCGCGTCGTGTGCTTATTTTGCGTTTGCTCCTGGACATCTTGTATTTCAGTAAATATTTCAGCGACGATTGTGGTTTGAAAATATTTGCACAATGTTGAAACCTTACACAGGTGTGATGATATGCACTAACCGACCCGAAATTACGAGGCGCTGTTACAACGAGCTCCGTCCGATAGTGATCCAGCGGGAAGCTTGTTTCAGTGCCTGACTACAACTAAGGTGAATTCTACTACAAATAGGAAAGATAATGTATCTTATTGGAGAGTTTGGCACAGGAAAAAATTATGCTGTTAGGTGCACTACTTTAGCTAACGGGTCTAATAAACTACGAAACAGTAGTAAAATTAAATTTAACTAGGCTTGGCAAAGAAAGAAGTAGTTTAAATAAATTATAAAAAGAGAAAAAAACAATTTTAACTTTAAAAATATTAACTTCACATAACTTAAAATTTACGAATGCTATGTGATTTGTCAGTTTACACCTCTTACAAATAATAGCGCTCAAACGGCCGAAAATTTCCCTGTGACAAAATTTTACATTAATCTTTCCAGAAAAGGCGGTCTATACCATAATGACTTTGTATAAGAAAAGTATCATCACTTTGTTAATCTGTTCACTCTGGGGAATAAATTGAATACATAACAGACTCGTAAACATTCGAATGATGTATTCCTAAAGTGTGTCAAATTTCACGTAATTACACGCTAAAAAATAGTTTTTGCATTAGATTTGTGGTCGTAATTAAAATACAAGTCTTCTTCGGCGTCAATATTGATTTCAACTGATAATTTTGTCTGATTTTTGAAAAAATTGCATGTCTTGTATTCCACCTGTGCCATCTTATTTGTTGGGGCAAACTTTTCGAATCTTTTTTGAAATATGTGCATACTTCGTTTGTTTGATATTATTATATGAGGCTTTTAATATCATGACAAAAACAATATTGGTTTGTTTAGCCCACATTTGAAAAGCTACTTCAGCTAAATTAGATATTTCTGTTTTATCCAACTCATGATGCAATTTTATAGTTTTTGTTGTCCATTTGGTGCAAACAGTTGAACAGCCAAATAGGTACATCATCTGATACACCACGTATAGGGGCTCTAATTTTATGCTACTGTTTCACTATATATTTCAGCAGTAATTTGAATGTTGTGATATTCTTGGAATACTCTAACAATATGTTAAACAAATGATAAATTTACGTGTGTTGTATATTGTACTCGTATTTTAGTGTATCCAAAATTATTACATTTATTTTTTTTTTTTCAGTTAACATTTCATTTTCACTACCTGTAGCATTCGTTATCATTAATATCACGACCGCAATCTGAATCATATAATTGCAAAAATATGTATACATAATTCATTTTCAATTTGGTAATAACCCCACGGGAGTGTATTAATATTATTTTTAAGAATAACTATATTATCATCTTCAGCACTTCATTTTTTTATAGATTCAATTGAAAATAACACGTGTTTCTTACTCCTTACTTGTTAAATATTTTTGTGCAGCTGTTTATGTTAAAATTAAAAGATTTTACAATCATCGAATGCAATTTCATCTTTTAACTGCAATTTTTTAATACATTTTGCTCTTTTTTTAAAAATGCTTTTCAATATTTATAGCGTACATTATTATTTTAATCCAATGCATTACTCCACTATTTTTCCATTATTTTCATCATTAATCTACCTGTAACTTTTTTGTTTATTTGAGGAATATTGTATCAGTGTTTTTATTTATTCGCCACGTTTATATTTAGTTTACTTTGTTATTGATTTTTTGTATGATTAATAATAAATAATTCCACAAACTTTTAATTTTGTCATAACATTTTCGCGTTTTGTTTTGGTATTTTATAATAATTTTAGCTAATAGTGGAAACCCTTTTTGAATTTTACCTTTTTCATGACTTTTTAAATTTTTTTGTTTATATTATATATAACATTTTTCACATTTTACTAGCATATAATTTTTTTGTATTTTAGTATTAAAATGTTTTTCTCTAAGTGAAGGTTTATAATAATTTTCACAAATAGTACCTTTAATTTTTATCTCTCGTGCTTATTTCCCTACGCAATTTTTTTATTTAAATTCATTCTATACATTTGACGTTTTTTCCTAAGTAGATCTTCATTTCTTAGATATAAAATTTTAATAAGAAAAATAAAAAATGAAAGGACGTCCCACAGACTGAAACTATACTTTCTCAACTGCATAAACCAGTATAGTATTCAGTTGTATATTCAAAGGGAAGAATCAATATTTACTCCCTACGTTTTAATTTTTATATATGTCTTACTATTTTAAAATAAATATAACGACATTGGAATACTCACTTAACATACTAAATTGAATCAAGGATATAAAAAATATTTCCGAACTAACAATAGACAATCCATATCCTATAAATCAAGCTAAAATAATAGACACACGCTTCGGCAGTAAGGTGTTATAAGAAATAGAATACTTCAAAGTAATTTTACCAGAAAATGTGTTCAATAAACTACTGATAAAGTTTCTGAAGGTGATAATAGTGGGGATATAAATATTATATATGAAGGCATGAAATATTGTCGTAATGGTAATAAAATGCACTCTGTTCTATTCACAAACAAATATAAATATTTTTATTTATGTTCTTTCCTTTTTAAGTATTTTTATTAGCACTTGGTTTATAATAATTTTTACAATTATCACAGCTACTATCTATGGTTGTCATTTATAAAAATATCACAATTGTGGTCGATAAAGGAGACATGTAATTAAAATTTTGGGAAGATGTAAAATGTTAATTATTTTACACGAAATTGTATAGATTTTGTGTTTTAAATCCATGCCAAAATAGTACCCACGAGTTTAAATTAGAAATTCTAGAATATAAATTGTTACAAAACATTCTATTTACCGAAAAATATTGTTCAATAATGAACATAAAATTTGTGAAAGATATTAAAGTTAAATATGAATTATATTTTATAGTAGGTATTTGTCAGTTTTTAATTTATCCTTATTTAGTATACGTAATTTGTCGGTTCTAGGACAAGAATGTTTTTTTTTTTTAATTAATCAAATTTTTTCTTTGAGTGAGTCTTGCGAATGAGGAGAAAAAATTGATAACAAATAAATAAAATAAACAATGTATTACATCTACTAAAAATATATCATTTTGATAATATAGTTAATAACATGTTTTTCTTCTCAAAATAATGTTTGCTGAATGAGATGAAAGAAATTATATCTTTAATTACATTATCAAAATAATTTTTTTTCTCCGAGCGAGGCTTGCCAAATGCACACGCATCTCGTTTAACACTTTAAAAATCCAGGTGATATTTTACTGAATTACTGCAGTTTGAAAAAAAATAAAAATAAAACTTTTTTAGCCACTGTGAGAGACTTAAGAAGGTGTTTTTAAGATGCTTACTGAAATTGTAAAACTGTTGAATTGTAGTTTCAAGTGTTTGATATTTTCGTAGGTAAATGTAATAGGAATTAGTTAAGCGGTTTTGCGTTAAAAAGAATACGCGATACACATTGCAACATTGCCCATGCGCCAGGTATATAGTCCTCTTAACATTATAGTTTTTTAGGTACAAATTTACAAGAGACTTATAAAGTAAAGTAGAACACAGTATGTATCCACGATTTCCTCCTGTCACTATTTTCTAATATCCCGGATAACCTGAGCGGGTGTTCAATATTTTCTGGTGTTGTATTCGTTTTACAATAATGCTCCAGAAAATTGCAAATGCTTTATTTATTGTTCTTTTCACCAGGTGACGTTTCATGATTTATTAAGTTCATCTACGGTAATGGAGTACAGTAATAGGTATGTCAGACCCAGCTACCGTCAAATAAATCTTGTTGGCGTAGCTCACGAGACTCGCCATGTCTGCGACGGGGATGCGCATTTCAGCGAAGAGAAACAAAGATAAAAGGAAAGTTTCCAAAAGTGGGCTTCTCTTATTCATTTTCTGCATCGAAGTAATATCCTGCTTCCTCCGTTTCGAAGACGCCAATATCAACAGCAAAATCGAGGATGTTTCTAAAGATTACCTGTAGCCATGTTATTTATCAACAGCTGAAAACTTTTTCTTCGCTCTGCAGTAGAACACCCATGTTCTCGTTGGAAGTTTATGAAACATTTCCCCAATCATATTCTATCTTTAATTTTGCATTTAAATTTTTCAGTTGTGTTTGACAGGTGACATATTTATCTAAAATTTTATATACTCCCCATTGCCTAATTAATTATCACTTACGCCGGTATTCCGGTATACACGAGGTACTACACAAGTTCTACCATCTCAGGTGCTAGAGGAGCTAACGCGCGCCCGTATTCTTAAACATCCTCAGATGGTATCGGATAAGTTACGGATAGTTATTTTCTGTCCTGTGTGCGGCTTTAAAAAAACGAAGGCGACGCTGGGCAGTGATTTTTTATAATACAAGTAGAAGTGATTTTCAACAGCTATTTAAAAAAAATGCGTTAATTTTTTACATTTAAAAGGTAATGTATTACATTCTAATTTGTTTTAAATTTGAAGTATTCATAACCATGGTAATATAGACTAAAGCCTACCTAATATAACTTTCAAGATCGAAGTATTACAAATAAAATTGCAATCTCGTGTGCAAAGAAAAAAAAAGTAAGTTCGCTGAGTTGCTATCAAGGTGGACGTCTTTCGCGCGTTCGAGACCTTGAAATGCGGAAGCTGTAAGGTCGAGACAACACTCACATCATGCATTATCCTAGCCTCTAGGCGCAAGTCACAAATAGGTGTGCGGTCTTCTCACGGTCAACTCACCTCTATACGAGACACAGATGTGATTTGAACTATAAAGGAGAGTAGTTCACGTCTGTACTCTATAAAAGATTCTGCACCAAGATTTCAATGCTCAAAAAGCACCGCAAATACACTTTTTTTCCACAACTTGTGCTACATAAAATGGTTCACTACTAATAATGACTGATAATTATGATTAAATTAGTTAAATTGTTAATACAATTTGTTTAATTTTGTGTGAAGTGTTTTTTTATTTAAATGCGAATGTTAGTTTAAACAAAACTCCCCTTATATTGCACTGGTAGACTACTTTTATTCGTTTGATGTGTACTATCTACGAATGTCATTATTGTCTCCCTTTTCCTCAGTAGCACGTAACTGCGACATGTCATTCTCAGCACATGGTTGGTCTCTGTATTCATCGACGTAGTAGCTTTCATTGAGTGCCATGTTTCTGGAACATCCAGGGAATTTATTAGTGGTGACTCTTTTCCGAAAATGTCCACAATGATGTGGCCTGCTTCATTAAATTTAAAACGGTGCTGTCCCCACTACCTGTTTGGCACCTGTTATCTACATTTGCTTGTGATTTTAAATAAAATTACATCGTTAACACTTTGTCATTAATAATAATTTCACATATTTATTTCATGCATTTACAAACACACATGTAGGACTTACTGTTTTAATAAATAACATTTGCAAGAACAACAATTTTAAGTTTTATTTTTGTGTATAATTAACTCAGATAGCTAGAAAATTATATTTTATGAGAATAGTAACAACTTATGATTTTATAACCACAACATATTTTAAGTTTATGTTACTACAATCACTTTCATTATGGTTTTACACCAATTAGCTAACAAAAACTTTCGGAGTTATGTAACATACCGTGGTACAGTTTTTCCAGTTCTACCATAGTACATATCAGTTATATTCCAAGCGCTTTTGCTGAGGCAAGAGCCTAAGGGAATGTGTCATATTCGAGACTTCAGTCCAAGCTGCTTGATTTATCCGAAAGAACACCAAACAAAACATGTTACTTGTTATTAGTTGTTTGCAGAACAGCTGAATTTGCACTGTTTCGCATTATCTCGTGAACTAACTTTTAAAGCTACGTTTTTACGTACTGCAAGTTATAAACATAAAATAATGACAAACAAACAGATGACTTGTTAAAACGTAGTTACACGTGTGCTAAATATCTATTTACAATCTGCATGCCCCTACTCCCTTGAGAACCAACATATTTATTTAATTTTTCTTACATTTCACTTTTTTCTATCTCACTTTGAAATTTCCCATTTCATTTACATAACATTTTATACTTTTAATCTTATTTTAGACTTATATCTTGTGTTTCCCTTCTAGGACTTACAAGGATTATACCTTGTATAGAGTTTACATTATTTTATATCCTTTGAGACTTAAGTATTCTTCGCTTCAATTTCTTTAACAACTACTTTAAAGCCACAGGATAAAAAGTGAACCAACTGGTTACACCCTACCGTTATCTGTCCTGAACCATTGTAGCATAACTTAATTTGACATAATGCGATCCAGCAACCTTTTACATTACAGTAAGAAGTTAATTATCACAGGTCCCATTTTTGTACGTTTAATTTCACAGCACCAGACTGTAATTTGTTATACTAAATTTTAATTCATTTACAAATTTGTAGTATCCAACCACCATACCAATATATCTCCCGCATATCTGACATTATTCATAACACAACTCGACCTCTCCGATTACTTTCCCCTTAACAGACCTCACTTGATCTCAGAAGCCAAGCCTTTTATTCATAACAAACTATACATCATAGCAACCCTAACAATAATTATATTTAAGGAACATTCAGTCATATTATGCAACTATAACCCCAGCATTACCTATCCTAAACCTAACAAGAGCATAGTTCAAACAGTCAATAACACGAACAACACCAACCATCTCACACATTTTTCCATAATTTCCTATATCTCACCAGTCAAACCAAGAAAGTAAAATACCATTGACTATCCTAAAGAGCAGGCCAGGAGCCAACTTCTACACAAAGAGACCAACATAATTGTCACCTAACAACTGAGCTAACTGACCCCTACCATTAAAACCACTATATAAAACATCATTTTATTCATCACATCACTACTCCTAGTATGAACATATCTACCGTCCCTTATACTTGCCATAAGAGCAAAATGACAAAAAGCAAAACAAATCAAAAATATATAACCACCTACATACACATCAAACATCGCCAATCACAACCAACATATACTAATCAAACCCCTAAGAAATTTTATGTCTCCGACAAAAATTACGCTGTGAAGCACACGCCATTCACAAAACAAAATTATCATTCCAAAACAGCACACCATTATAATCAAAATAACCCAATTAACCACACAATGAAATACAGATAGAAACATTCAAAACACAAGCTATGCAGCAATCACAAATATTTTTATGCAGACCGCATACATCTCCGCGAGCTCGCACATAGTACCGCAGGCTCCACACAAGACTGTGCATTCTCCACACAAAACTAGGCCCTTAACGCAAATATTTCAGTACCCTTTTTACTAACGTTGTGAATGGCTCCATGCACTCTCCTTATGTTCCACACACATATTAGGGCACCCTCCAAACATGTCCCCACACTCTCCACACATAGCACTGCAGGTAGATCACATAGTAATACAGGTACCACACATAAAACTGCTTGTGACGCACATAAAACTGCAGGTTTCGCACATAAAACAGCAGGTACTGGACATATAATTGCAGGTTTCGCACATAAAACAGCAGGTACTGGACATATAATTGCAGGTTTCGCACATAAAACAGCAGGTACTGGACATATAATTGCAGGTTTCGCACATAAAACAGCAGGTACTGGACATATAATTGCAGGTTTCGCACATAAAACAGCAGGTACTGGACATATAATTGCAGGTTTCGCACATAAAACAGCAGGTACCGCACATAAAATTGCAGGCACCTCACATAAAACTGCAGGGACTTCCATAAAACTGTAGGCACCTCGCATAAAACAGCACGCACCTCATATAAAACTGCATGCACCTCACATAAAAGTGCAGGCACCTCACATAAAAGTGCAGGCACCTCACACAAAACAGCTGAGACCTCACACAAAACAGCAGGCACCTCACACATAACTGCATGCCCCGCACAGGTTTCACATGCTCCGCACATGTATCTGCGTACTCCACACAAATCCCCACACCTTATACACATGTGCCCACACCCTCCAAACATGTCCTTACACATGTTTCCACACCCTCCACATATTTCCCCACACCTCCACAAATGACCCCACACACACAGCAAACATGTCCCCATACATGTTCCCACACTCTCCAAACATGTTCCTACACATATTTCTACACCCTTACCACATTTTCCTACACCCTCCATACGTGCCTCCACACCCTGCAAACATGTGCCCATACATGTTCCCACACCCTCCAAACATGTTCCTGTACATGTTTCTACACCCTTCGCACATTTCCCTACACCCTTCATAACAAGCTGTATTATTGTAGACATACGCCACTGCAATATTATGTCGTCCCAGAAATCTTAGAAAGAAACTAAGAAAGACAAACAATGAAATACGAAAAAGATAAAGCAAGCCGAGTTAGCTGTAGTCAACACATTCATAAAACAAAACAACAGAACATGAACGATCCCATAAGGAATTAGTCAACAAGAAATAAAGGCCAAAAATTAATGATAATAAACAACCAAGAATAAACGTTGCAATACAAGCAAACTAATGTGTAAGACTCAGGCCATCACAATTAAAACAGCACAGACAATACTGGAACGAATACAATAAGGGACACAAGACAGGATTGTATTCGTTCCAGTATTGTCTGTGCTGTTTTAATTGTGATGTCCTGAGTTTTACACATTAGTTTGTTCTGTATTGCAACGTTTCTTTTTGGTTGTTTATTATCATTAATTTTTGGCCTTTATTTGTTGTTGACTAATTCCTTAGGGGATCGTTCATGTTCTGTTGTTTTGGTGTATGGATGTGTTGACTACAGTCAACTCGGCTTGCTTTCTCTTTTTCGTATTTCATTGTTTGTATTTCTTGGCCTCTTTCTAAGATTTCTGAGACGACATAATATTGCAATTGCGTATGTCCACAATAATACAGCTTGTCATTCTGTCCCATTGCATGAAACATTCAAAGACATTACACCCTCCATACATGCCTCCACACCCTGCAAACATGTCCCTATACATGTTCCCACACCCTCTATCAATGGATTGGTCCTGCATGCACATAATCACATTCCAGCAAGAATCTAAGGGCTCTGCAGTTACACGCTTTATTTTTTAACTACTGTTTCCTACGATGTTTCCATACGTACATATAAGTCAGGTATTCACATTGGTGTTGTCTATCACAGCCACATAAGTCTTCACGTTCCCATGTGATGCAGTTTCCGCATCGACGAATCCGAAATTTATTGTAAATTCATACCCTACTACAATTTTCAGGTGGTTAATGACATCTTGTAGCAGGATTGCCGAGTAGAGTCCGACGGTTGCACACATAGCATTTTCTGAGCTGGCAGTACTACTTTACCCTTATAGCTCTTATAGTGCATAGCCAGATTTTCACGACGAGCAAACTGGACACTGCAGTAATTACACATCAGCAAATTTCGTTCCACGTTGTGTTCACAACCTGCTTCATGTCGACGAGCATTGCAAAATTTGGCGAACTGCTTCTTGCAATACTTCCACCAGGTAGTTTCTTCTCTGTTGGCCCTGTCACTACAGGTATGCAAAATGCTTAATCAACTAGTCTTTGCAAGTGATTGATACGCCACAGACGCTCGTTATGGTAGGGATTGAAGTCATAGATCTTTTCATGTTTCAGCGTATTATTTCGCAAAGTAAAGCCTTTACCACACAGTAACTAACGTTAAATGAAAAATACTGTCCTTTCAGTTCGCTAATTCGTTCTTCTACAAACCAGGCAAACCATACCTAAAATCTCTAGTTCCCAAACCTAAAATCTTGATTAATATACGTAGCACACTTAATAAGAACTCGAAGTAGGCTGTGAGTACAGAGATAGCACTCGAATGACAAACAGTGACTGAACGTGATACTTCATACGACTGATTATTTACCCTCACTATTAATTTATTTCCTACACTATATTTACATTTTGCTAGCATCCAAAATTCTCTGACATAAACAACAGAGGCCTCATACAGTCTAATGTTTGTACACATGTTAGGTCCTGTTTTAATTTATTCGGAAATATTTTTATTGTTTAATAGTGCGTAATATTTTCAGTTTCTTACACTCTCCAAATTATATTATCAACGGATTATAGGAATTCAGTATTAACTGTTTGTAGCTTCTGCTTTTTGCTTTCGAAGTGTTGGTGGTGGAAGAAATTACACTAACTTTTTATTAATGTACTAGGTGAGCACTGTTCCTGATGTCAGATTTATTTTTGTGCAAGTATAACAACTTGTATGGCATTTAAATTAATCGCATTGCATACGTCATCCTGTATGCATTATAGTCCGGAATCATAACGTAATATAATTTTTGATAATTACTTATACTACCCCTATAAATATTGTTTTCTTAGTAACTTAACAAATCTTCTTTGGTCAGGAGTTAATTCGATAGCGAATTATGTAATAATTTAGCTGTGATGATAAAGGAATCGTCGAACTGGTATAAGTTCTCGTGACACTCGGCAATCTGTAGGTACTAGTTTAAATACTGTACGACGTTCGTCTCTTTGTAGTTTGCTGTTTGTCGTAAAGTTTTATATACATATTGTATTTTTAACTTTTGATTATTAATGTGGTGTTAGGTTTAATAAAAACAAGGTCTTATCACTTCCTATAAGTCTATGATGCACTGAGTTACTGACTCCTGCGGTCGTGGCTAGTAATCGTTCAGACACTGCAATCTCGCGCGGCCGAGACTCTAAGTAAATGTCGAGTTAGTAGCACCCCGCCATCTGCCGTCGACGCGGATTAAGTGACCTTGTCGGCGATCTGTCGCTCCGACCTAGTGACCCTTAAAGTGCCGCTTATCCACAGCATTTAACGTCACGCCGCCGATCAACTTCACTCGCCCCATCGTTGTTAATCAGCTGATCGGGTCGTCTCATCAGCGGTCTGCCGCCCTGGCTCGTCGACGCCCGAACCCCAGAAGTCCCGCAACGACGCGAGCACCGCCTCGCGACCTCCTTCCCCGCCCGCAGTCAGTTCAGATCCCTCCTCTCTCCACACTGGCCGAAAACCCACCACCAGTCCCGGTGTTGGTAATCCGGCCAATGGGAAGAGAGCATGCATAAACAGCCCCCCCCCCCTACCGAAGCCAGTCCTGTAGTACATCATCGCAGCATTTGTTTAATTTACATATTTTGTTTCAACATCTGGACAATTATATTAGTTTACTTACCTTATATTACTTATTTAAATTAACAGATTACTTGAGTCAAAAGTCTAATGTATATTATTTTGCATTGTCTCTAAGCCTCGTAGCCATATGCTGTTGCATCCCCTTCCCCTACTGGCCAGAGTGGTCCGGCGGAGGGGTGTGGGAAGAGTAATGGGCAGGACGGGCACCAAACTCCTGCGACAACATCTGCTATGCCGGCCCGAGGGAATGACCCAAATTCTCAGCATTTTTCTCTTACATAATATCATGACAATAAAAGTCTTCATATCATATTTTGCGTGGCAGATTCGGTATCGTGACGCGATACCGAATCGAATGAATGGTCTGAATGGTCGCATGACCAGACAATTTCAATTTAGAAGATTACCATAATCAAGTACATATATTTCTTAATACTTACTTACATCAATTCCTGCACGTTACAACTGGTATATACAAACGCGATATAAATAGTTCTAAAACAGTAACATGGTTCGACATCAATTACTAGGTACTAAAGGTTTCCCGATAGCAAATTTTATTTTCAGGACACAATGACAGCAAGGTTTAAGTAACAGTGACAGGAGAAAGAATGCAGGCGATAAAATGTGGGGTTCTCGCCAAGATGCTAACACGTCTTTGCATGGTAGAGATCGACAAACATTACTACAATAGAAGGATAGACACTAGGAACCACAAGTATAATTGAATCAGGAATTTGCAAAAGGTACCAAATCAACTTTTTGAGAAAATTCAGATTATACGAGATTTCGACTCTCCGATGTATTCTCTTGCCATCAGTAACAAAAGAAACCAAGTCCTATACAAGAAATACGTTAAACGGACTAGTAAATATGTGTGGAACTTGCAAAGGGTACCAAGTCCTGGTCTTGGTCCCTTTTGGTAATGACAAATGATATGGAGAATACCAGGACATTGTGATTTTCTACTTTAAACAATGCTGTTGCAACCAGTACGTTTACAAACCTTATTTGAAAGGAGCTGTTTAAGCACATGAACAGCTCCATAAATTTATTTAATCTTCAGCTCCCGGGACAGTTGAGACCCGTTGTAACGCTTACGGAAATAGAACTGTACTAATTAAAAAATAAAAACTTGAAGACTTTCGCGATATGTTGCAGCTCATGATGAAGCAGCCACATTCTACGACAATATTATGCATTGGCCTGCCACAGACTAATAGACGTGTCCATGAATGTGCCAACAGTGAATTATTTTGTTTATGACATACACCATTGTCTTTGAATAATCTGTTTCCACGTTGTTCGATAGTTATTTCACTAGCATATACCAAGGTAACAATAGTCTACACCAAGAACATTATGCTTTCTCTGATAGTGTAATACATAACAGTGCTTTATGGGTAGAAGGTGCCAGGTGGTGGTGTGTTTGATAAATATGTATCCAAGTATCATATTATTAGTTATTCACTAGAATATACCAACATTGCACTGATATCAACTCAAGATGTTATGTTTTATGTGCCGTTGTTAGAATTAACGTTACTTCATTTGCAAAAGGCACCAAGTGCACTAACTTTATTAATTTATAACAAATAATAAACAAAAGCGTTTGTACGTAAATTATGATGCATACTATTCCACACACTCTATACTTTCAAGTTATCCATTATTGATAACCTGTTTCATTCTCAAGTCCACAATGATAGGTTTTTGTTGTTTCCCAACAATCTGCTCGCTTGGACTTGGAACATTATGCAAATTCCTGATTCAATTTAATTTGTAGTCAGTACAAGGTATCTATACGTCATGATGTACAACAGGATGTCTCCCAAGCACGAGCAATATCGTTTTGACAACATGTTAGTAGTATGATTTGGCCGGTTCCAGCACAGGAGCCGGTGTGAGGCACCCGCCCAAGTGAGGCACCATCAGCCATGTTGTGACGTCACGGCCCCGACCGCCATGTTGGATGACCGTGACCTTGACCTTGACCTTTAACCTTGACCTTGAGTGTCAAATTACCAAAATTTTCCAAAATTTCGAAAATTTCAAAAAAATTTC
>PNEQ01006313.1:0-14332 GCA_003012365.1 Medauroidea extradentata
AGAAACCATATTTCCACATTCTTCCGCCAAAAAGTTGGTAACTTCACATTTATTGGTGATACTTCTACACCTGACGTCGTTTCGTCGGTGTTAGACATTTCAAATATTTAACTTATTCACAAAATATAAATGTTGTTACTTACAGTTTTCAATGTGAATATTTCTTCAAGTTTTGTACTGTGTACTTCAATCACGTCGGAGTCACCAATTTGTGGTTTACACAAATAAAATGTACGTTATTCGAGTATTAAATATATTTGTAAATTATATTCATGTTTACATTAGATTGACCAAACATAAAAATAATTCTTCTGTCTCTTGCAAACTAAACAAATCCTCCATGGATAACTATATTAATATGATGTGTTCATTTATAGTACTCTAGTGACTCCACACCTTGTTCCAGAAACGTGTAAATGCTTCGTCAATAGCAATAATTATTTTTGTGATTTTGTAGGTTACTCTCAAGCATGGAGGAAACATACTTGGCAACGAGAACCAAGAAAGTGGATCGTGGGTGGTAGACATTACACAGATGTCAGAGAAATGTGACGTTTGGGAAACTGTATATGTTGTGGCCTCCGTTACAGGTATTTTTCTAATATTTTATGTAACACATTTTAATGAATAATACTATTTTTAGTTATATAAGTCGTGGCAATTAAATATATTTTAGAATTTGTTATATTTACACTACATTTAACTACTTGCTACGGTTATATAACACCGTCTTTGAACACAGATAGTCTTTTAAACCGCTAGAAATATGGTTTCGAAAAATTAATTTTAATTGTATAAGAGTGTCTGAGTATCTACTCTCAAAAAAAATTTCTAGACAGAAAATTATGCTGAAGCTTAACTTACATTCACACGGGGTTGAATATTACATGTTTTAGGGTGTCTTCTGAACTACCATGCGGAAAAAAAAGAATATTTGTGGGCAGATCTGTAATTTTTATCTTGACTCTTTGTGATATGGCAGCATTTCTTATCTTTCATATTGAACAATATAAATGTTAAAGAAAACTTTTATAAAATATCTTATGACACGCATTTGTTAGAAATTTTATTTCCCAGATACATATGTCAACCAAATGTTAACAGTTAGAGTACAAATATGTTTGGGTTTCTTCAACAAAGAGTCTGAGACTAGCAAATTCAAACATGGTTAATTACTTTTTACAAATATATTCCTTTTCCCTACAATTTTGCCGAAGTCTGTAATCGCATAGTACTAGATAATGCGTTCTGTCATTAACTGGTATGTAGAAATAAAAAAACAATACTGCTACTGACTTGCGGTATTTTGAGTGCTGAAAAAAATTTAACATTTGAATAACGTAAAGGTAGTATTAAACGCTAAAATTTATAATTTTAATTTTCATAATGGCAATACTAGTTAATGATTATTGAATCTGACAAGCGATGGATGGGTTTCATGACGTCTGGTACGAAAACCACAATACATGATGTAACGTTTTATGGACAGAAATATTAAATTAACGTCTTAAGTTTAACTGCATACCAAACAAACATAAAATTGTATATTTTCACTGCTCAGCAGATTTGAGCTAGAAATCCTTTTTTGTCTCTTTATGGAAACTACACTTATAGTTTTATTGCAATGAAAAAGTTTCGCAAATATTTTTGTATTCATAAAAATGTTTCGACTAAATAACAATAGCAACGGAAAATTTCTGACAAGACGTTATTCAAGATAACTGTTAAGAATAGTAATTTTAATTCTAGCAAAATCAACTGCAGAGTGAAATTTTGTTTAATAAGTATAATTAACTAACTAAAATATTTCAAATTTTTTTTCTCATGACTATATTGCAACAGTTTAAAAATAAAAAAAATAATGTTTGTTTGAGGCCACCAGAAATGGCCCTTGCTGCACAAATATTATTTCACTCCTTTTATCGTATTAGGCATAATTATGGACATATTAAGTCATTAGAAAATATTAAACACGTTTAAATGTAACGAATAATTACACCCAAATGTCTGTGTGGCTAGGCTAGATACACACGCATAGTTTCATTGGTTTATACAGCATGAAAGTGGAATCTATTTTTCAGCTCCTCCAGACAAAGCAGTCCCTTCTCCTGGCTACGAGCTTGCACCTGGCCTAGGCTACTACAAGTTACATACTACACCCAAGTCATGGACGGAGGCTAGGGATATATGTTCAAAAGAAGGCGGCCATTTGGTTGTGATCAACTCGGAGAAGGAGCTGAGGACCCTGCAAGGATTATTTACTCGTCATCCAGAGATAGGTTCAAGTGTTATACATTTCCATGTCGGGTTTCATGATCTATACGTGGAGGGTCAGTACATGACTGTTTTAGGTAAGTGTTTGGTCTGTAAATAAATTAAGTAAATGTATACGCCCATCATCTTTGAGAGATAATCACCATATTATAAAAAAACAAGTACTGAATTTAACGAAGCACTCGAAAAATATAATTATTGAGTCTTGACTTCGATGCATTGTAAACGCATACAAACGTGTATTTGTATGGTTCAGCCAATGACACCCACAATTTTGTGTGTATATTCTTATACTAGCATGTCCAATTTTACAAGAAATTCCTGTTAACACATATAAATATTACTTTTGAAAATATTCACTAAGAATTGTTGCGTTCTTGCTTCAATGAAAAGTTATAGAAATGTTGAGGGTTTCTTGATTCCAAACAGTAAATATTTTACCGTCTTGTACAAAAAATAGTAGCCCACGTAATGTCTCAAGAAAGCATGCTAAATATGTTGACAGAAACTGAACGTCTCGCAATTCCAAGATGTCACAAACGACTAAAATTATGACAATCGTTGATTCTTAAAATTAACAATTACAGTCAAACCTCATTAATACCAACCTGAGGGGACCAAAAATTGTGCAGTTTGTAATAATTAGGTTTGTATTAACAGGTGTTTACATATATACAAGAAATTCTGTGAACATTTTTTTAGGCTGTTTATACACAAAATACAAACATTATTACCACCCCAATGTTTGCCTTTGACTAGTAAACTTGATATTATATTGTTTTATGAGTAACGAAAATTTTTACGGAGCATCAAAGGTAATATTTCAATTTCTCATCATATTTCAAGGGGAAAGACAAACACTTTGTATTAATGAGAACTTTGTATTAACAGGGTTTGTATTCACCAGGTTCCACTGTAGATCATATTGCACCGTACTATTTTGTGAACCAATACCTTTGTTAAATTTATTGAGTGTTTCATATTCATGAAACTCCAGTACTTCCTGGTAGCAAACGTTGTGTTTATAATATAACTGTGTTATAATGAAACATAAATAATCTAAGTCTTGTTACAGTATATGGTTACAACATTAAAATCACACGTCTTTCTTAACCATACCGAGTGATGTGGTGCAACGGAATCACATATTATACGCGTATATGAGAGGAACCGGGTTACATCCCCGGTTCCAGCCAACCTATTTTCTGTTTTTCATGGTTCCTCTTAAACCGTTCAGGCGAATGCTGGGATGGGTGGTGGACAATTTCTTGCCACTTCCTGTTCTCGAGTAAAGTTACTTGTAACCGGTTTTAATGACTTTACTGTCGATGAGACGAGAAACCAGATAAAGGCATAGATTTCACAAAGCCTATTGATTTGTGTGCAGGGGATTCCCTAGAGAGCGCAGGCTACTCCAAGTTCGCTAAAGGACAACCAAGTGGCGTGAGTCATGCAGACTGCGGAGCCGCTCATCGCACCAATGAACTGTACGACAGCTACTGCGATAACATGTTCATGTTCTTCTGTGAACAAGAACTGATATGAATATGTATTTATTCAACATCTCGTTCAGTTTTCATGTGTTGAGTGTTATATGTTGATGTATATGCTTACAGAATATCTACTCGCCATCAAGTCTTGAATACATATAAACTGGCTTCCTTGAGGAAATATTAAAGGCTATTTTTTCCACTACTTCATGTAAGCAAACCAAAGGATTAACAAATATAAAATTTATTTTCGTAAGGTGTAAAAAAATCTCTACAAATTCCTTGAATTATTTGTTAAAATTAGTAATATATTCTTTATTTTCCTGTCATTGGTATTGAAAATAAGACATAAACACTAAAAATAAAAATTCTGTTTAAATACACGTTTTAATATTATATGGAAGACGAACTAACAACGAGAGTAGTACTTGCAGTTGTACTAAACCTTCGCAAATGAAATGTCGTTTTTGAACCTCGCAAAGGTGATAGGTTTAAGAATGGATGATTAATATGAGCACAAATCGCAATAAACTACGTATTCAACAATGTTCTTCCGCCAACAATTCAACTTTTTTTTCCCCAACTATCATAAAAGTTATGAAATGCCTTCTCTACGACCTCTGTGTTTTAAAACCGTAATATTCGGAATGAAATTTAGATTAGTTAGCCTGTGACAGTCTCCTTTTGCTACGTATTAGGATGCAGTTGGCCAATAGCCATTCAGTGACTATTTTCACAATTCCATTGCTTGGGGCTGTGACTAACGAAAGGTCAATTCTACTGACCAAAAATTTCTGTATTTTACGCAACTTACAGCCGTTGCTTGTCCTTGAACCCCGGGGAGAGCAGGAATGAGTATTTACTTGTCAAATTTTTTTAAGGGAGAGCTAAGGTACAGTTTTATGTTTTCGGACAGAATCATTGTTTGTTTTGAAATAAGTAAAATATTACTGCATGAACATATATAAGGGAGAAATTTTATAATTACGTGTTTTGATATTATTTAATAAAAATAATTAATTTTTCGTGATATTTTGGAGTATTGAAAAGAAAGACTATGAGATATTGTAGCTACATGATGTGATGAACAATAAAGTCACTCGTTTGTGTGCGTTTGTATGTGTATACAATAAAACGTGTTAATAAAAATCTTACTTATGACAGGATTCTCAGGTGGGTAGAGCTCGTAAGTCATGTTTTAAAATAAACGGTATTGCTACACGTTTTTCATGCGTTATACTCAGTTATGATTTCCCTGGGAAAGAGTTATGCATTCTGTCCCTTCTTGAGAGACGATGTATTTATTGCATGACTTTCGTCATTCATTCTTACGAAAATGTTGAATAAATTTCTGTGAATAATATTAAGATTTTTGGTAAAAATTCTTCTCCAAATTTTGCTTGATCAAATTTTTTGAATTTGCTGTAAGTCAGAGCTGACTACTTACATTAGGAATACGTATGTGGAAAATGTACCCTTAGTTTGTATTCCTTTGCCAATTATAGAAGTGGAACAAACGCCTGGCATTCAGTTCAATAACTAGAGCCCACGATTTTTCGCGAAAATAATTCTACAACAATTTGTTTCAATGCAATATGTGCACAAATGAAGGTATCCTTCATGGTTACTGGCAGAATGTATTATTGCACAGACGTGGCTTTTTTGACTGTGCCAACAGGAACAAGGTTACTGCGACACCACACTTCTGTGATTTGCGGGTAGAACCCTAGACGCTGAGAGTTACAAACAGCCAATCACTGAAGATAAATCAGGGCTGCATATGTGCACATAAGGTATTGAAACAAATTGTTGTAGATTTTTTTCGCGAAAAATCGTTAGGTGTATCAAAAACAGTGCCTAATTTTTGCATAAAGTAACAAACGTGCTTGAAATAGGTTTACCCACACACTAATACTGCACATAAAATTAAGAAGTTTTATTTTTCGTTAGAATACGTTGGATAACTGTTATCTTACTTGGTCTGTATCGTTCATTGTGCAATCACATGTTATCAGCCGATGAGAGAAGATATCGTTATAGTTGGCCAGTTGTAGATGTGTAACTGCAACTACCAGACCATCTCATTACTGAGCGGTAAGTAATATTCACAAATATTGGGAATAAATTATTCTCTAAATTACGTCCTTAAATTTAACTAAAAATCACAGTTCGTAACCTTTTGAGTTAGTGTATTATAAGTCCTACACAATTGAAAATTTTGTTTCCGTTAGCGAAGACGTTTCATACATTATTGCAACATATTTGAAAAACACTAATATTAGTGGTTTAAATTATTTTACATTTTCTTGTAGTAATTTCTTACAAAACTTACGAAAAACAATTTGGTATTTCACTGTTAAATGCGATAAGCTTTTATCCTAGCCAGCAGAGGATAAAGTGAGACAGTGATCAGTTTATGCTGAATGCACTTGCAAAGAAAATCTTATAAGTAGGGTATCAGAGAACAGGGCATTACACACAAGATTACACAGGCTTCTAAAATATGCGAACATAGGGGACTGAGAGACCCACAAGGAAGACGTGAAATTAGATCATGTAACGGAGAAGAAACGGAATTCAAAAGAAGGGTTGAATGGGAGAATCACGAAATAAAATCGCAGAACATCAGCAACGTCCGCAAAGTTTCCCACGTGTGAAAATTCGGAATCTTCTCCGCTGGAAATCGATCCCGCATCGCCGTGGTTAGCGTCGGGTTGGTGTGACCACTACAGCACCGCAATCTCTAATTATAACATTGGTTATGTGATGTGTAAAGCTGTCTTGCTGAAATAATTGGGCGGATCCAGCTATAGGTTTGGTGGGATAGGGGCAATCCCAAAAAGTAGCTATATCCATATCCCAGTTCGAAGAAAGAAAAGGTGACCAGGAGCCAGCCCCCAGTAGAATTTTGTCTTTAAAGAACAAAAGGGTGCTATTTAAGGTTTTTCATAAACAAAAAAATTAATATACAACTTTAAAAATTTGCAATATTTTACTGATTAACTATACATGTAAGGTCAAATAAGAGGGCTTCCTGACTCCCTTGGCCCGCTGAATCCGTTCTTGCTGTAATATCTGGTTCGGTAATATAATTTGCCCAGTCAAACAATGGTGTGATCTAGCAGCGCTTACTGAGTTCCAGTTGACAGTAGACGTGATGGGTTTATGGCCAAACTTCGTCACAAGAATCACGTGGAAGGATATTTAATTTTTACTATTTATTTTTCCATAAAGGGTGCTTGAAAACGGGTTAAATTTCAGCTTTATCATTTCGCTAAATGGTGTATTTGTAGATTTCCTATACCACGATTATTTAAATGATGTAAACGTTTTAAAATTATTATTATGTTATATCATGAAAGTAAACAAGGAAAAGATAATTACCATATCCGAAAATTCAAAATGACGTCAACAGTCATTTTAAATAAACCAGGTCTTTTACAAAAAAAAAAAGTAAAAACTAAGATTAAATATTTTAATTATATATAAAAATAATTTTCTTTTCAACACTACAGGAGATCAGCTTTTCCAACATTTTCTACAGCTAACTGATGTGAATGTGCCTAGTTCTGAAAGTTTGTTCCACAAATCACCTCAGGTTATTCGTCATGGCGATAACAGACACTAGCAATTGCGCGATAATTCAGGCTTCATCTTTCCGTTTTGGTGTTTGGCAGCAAACAAGCTCTTTATACGACTTTACTTAAGTCACAGTAGAGTTTACTATTCATTACCAAACCACGGCCACTTGAAACTAATTGTTTGTAGTGTGAGTTTTGTTTCGGTCTTAATAACACATGGGCTTATAAATTGTTGAAATTATTTTTGTGAAAATATAATTTTGTAGTTGGTGTTATACAAGTGGTCCTGAGCAATAAACGTTCAACCATTTTATTTCAGTCCACGTTTCATTTTGAAAACCGTTTCCGCTTTTGCGCCCACAACAATAATAATGCGATAAATAACAATGGACACCATTAGTTCTGACGTCACACGAGAGCGCTAGTTCAAACAAATGTTTGTTTTGATAGTTTAACATTAAAAACACCATTTGTAATCCCGGCGTATTTTTGTAATTACGTTAATTCAAAAAAATACTTTCAGACCTAAATAATGACAAAAGTGAGTGCGGCAGGACTTCTTACGTAAACTGATATCGTCGGAGACGAAAGAATTTAATACACGTAGCGGGAAAAAACATTTGTGCTGGGTCTTGCGACTTGCATATTAATTGATTTATTTCTTTATACACTTCGAGCCTCAGAGCGAGCGCTATGGGACTTGTCAGTACAAATTTACACAGATCTATTACAGATTTATACATAAAGTTGTCATGAGTTTTTTTCATGCAATATGAACACAAATGACTACAATAGCACGCATCGTTAAGAAATAATTTTGAAAAGGGCGGTGATTGTTACAACTTAGGACGTTATAATGAGTATAAATTATATTGAAACTGCATTCAGGCATTTTTGTAGGAATGAAGAAACTAATTTATTTTGACACTAGGCAAAGTTAGGCAGAGGCTATTAAAATGTAAGCCTATACAAATGCTGCTAGCAAGTTCTGCTATTCAAACGAGAACAACATGCACGTATACCTTTAGATTAAGTAACCCCGTCTTTATTTAAACGTACAAAATTCCGAGTACGCTGCAAAATTACCCGTTAGACTTTGTTCGTAAATTCTTTGATTTTAATAAATTCTTAGAACGATAGAATTCGCTCACCTACTCGAATACTAGATTTTTTTGAACAAGGGCAAAAAAACTGTGTCATACTTTAGCATGGGCCCAGAAGGTTTGTTCGCCAGACGGTTTGTTTGGATCCAGCATCATCGAGTGACGTCACGCTAATGGTGTCCATTCCACATTGCTACAGTGTTTAATAGTTTATATTTACACACACTAATTAATTGTGGGAAACGTTGTTTGTCTGCTAGAATTCAATATATCATGTAAATATCTGACGTACTTGTTTCATAGTTGGCGTTTCTTACTCTGGATTGGCTAATGGTGCGCTCCTACTGAATATTCGTGATTCGTATTTAAACAAACATTAATTTGTTCATTTAGCAATGCAGCCTTTTTACTGGAAGCATATGAATTAACATTAAGCCTTTAGAAAACCGGGACTTTTTACACGCGTTTCTTTTATTAACGACCTTAACAAATTCACAAGGAAAATTTATCTATCTTATTTTCATCGAGGCACTTAAGTACAGTTTACAAGGCACACATTTCCAAAAGAAAGATAAATCTTTTCATAAATTGCACAGCTTACAACACGAAAGAGTTAAGCAGAAAGGAATCAACTCACAATTAGCTCAAACTGAGCTCATGTGTTCAAAGTTTACTGTGTGACTCGGAAGCTTGTATCAAAAGCAGTTTCTGGGAGCCATTTCCCTTCAAATATAAAAATGTAAAACGTTTCTCCTTCGACTTGATACAAACATATCAAAATAAATTACTGTGTAAGTCGGTTCCATCCTACGTAATACCATCCAGGGCATCGTTTCACGTTTGTCTCAACACAATTGACCACCCATATTCTCTTCTTGTCTTACGTCCTATATCTAAGCCTTTTTTTAAGCATTTAATATTTTTTTTAATGATATAACCACCACATTAACTCGTCTTCAGTATTCCGATTATAATGAGATACAAAACATTTTCGCAAAATAAAAAAAAAATGTAAGCAGAAATAATGTTTACTGCTAATGTTTGGCATACGTACTTTACAGACATTCATATACTTCTCGATTATACACAACAGAAGCATTTTTTTTTTGTGATTTGGCACGTTGGCAAATATAGTTATGTATCATACTTGTTGGATCATTTTGTTTTCAGACGTGATATATTCGTTAGCACGCTGAATACAATTCCAACTATTTTTTCTGTAGCATCGCAAGCAACCGAATCAATCTGAAATTCTAGTGGAACGATTACCTATGAAGTGCGTGCAAAATATTTTGATAACTAAATAGTAATACTTATTTATTTATTGCGAAGTAATGGTACATATATCTGAAAGTCTCATTTGAATGTTTATTTCAACCTCTTCTTTCAGAAAGTGAATAAAATTTTGTTCCAGTACTTTTGCTGCCGTTTGCTGCTGTGGCTTTAAAATAAATAATAATTACAATATTCTAATAATTTCAAAGCTGTCATTCTAATTAAGTCTATGTACATTGACAATTCAATAATATATACATATATAAATGAAAATATATGTTTATATGTGTAAAGTTTGTATACATGGCATAGAAAAACTCCGAAATTACTATATGTACCTAAGAAATTTCAGAACCAACATTTCGAAACTCTTCGAATGTCTGACTAAGTACATTGACGTAACACCGACTGAGTTGCAAAAATGATGTAAAAAATTACTAACAATTGTCTGGCCTTTGTGTCACGTAAATATTGGCATTTCCTTATCAATTTCCTCTTTTATTGTATTCTTTAAAGCGTTACGTCACCTAACAGCAGTACACTATGTTCAGGCAGGCTGGAAACGTTTGAGGTGATAGTTCCAAGCACGCATTGGTGGGAAAATAACTGAATGAACAGAATTCTGAAACATGTCAAGTGACTATAAAGGCGAACAAATAATATTAAATAATTACTTATCATATTCAGTGTCAAGGTGGCGACAAAATAATCGGCTTAAATACTCAGTATTTAATTTTATGTATATTAAGCTTTTTTCTACAAAATTATAAAAGAAATGCACCTAGCAGCTGTAGTGTGCAACAGTATTATTTAATATATTTAATTATATAATCATAATATTGCCGTACTTTTTAAAATCGAAATAATATGCATATTAATCTTATAATACATTTAATTTTATTTTAATATTTTTTCTTCAAGGAAAATATTTACACAAAACCATTATGCCTACATTACGAACTTCACAAATTGGAATTTTGTGCCCTCATGTTTTAAAACTCAGACGCCTAGGTAGCGCAATGTTCGCTAGTGGTCCGTTGTTCGTTAATTTAGTTGACCGGCATTATAAAAGTGTTCGGTTGAATGAAACTGTAGTAAGCCACCTTTTTTTTCATATGTGAAACAATATATTGTGTCGTTTCCTGTACGTTTTACGAGCAGACAACTTGTAGGGTTTAGATTAGTACACTTCTAAAGTAGGTATATTTTCTAACCTGTGAAATTGCCGTTATAAAAATGCTCTGCCTTCTTCTCAACTAATATATTTAATCAGCTGTTAATAACACTGCAACTGTAAATTTTTCATAACGACTGAAAATGTGTTTGTGCTGTGTCAGCAATAAATTTTATGGTAAACCTACTCTTCTTCGTGATACTACGACTTTTAACATGAGTAACATAAATGTCAATCTTTTATATTGTGATAATATATTTGGTATTTATTGGTAATATATTACTGAAGCTACGTATGCCTGTTGTCTATTGGTAATCTAGTGAACTTGCTTAATGTACCGACCCTTCCCAAATTTGCGAAGCACTAAATGTGGTTTGTTGAGAAATTAATGTTCTACAATAACAACCAACCACGTGTTAAAGTTGACTCCAAGACGTATGAAATTAAATACCCGTTTCCCTGTAACTTAAAAAAAAAACACTAATTCACTCTGGTTCGCCGGGTGTCCGTTCTGTGTATCGCAGTGTTGCCCTTTGGTAAAAAATAGACGTAGATGATGCCCAGATAGGAACGCATAACGACACGACGCGAATCCTCGACTAAATTGGACATGAAAATGTAAGTGACAAATTGTTGTATAATTACATTTTATATATACAATGTGGCAACGTAGCATTGTATTTAGTACTTTAATGCACTCCACACACATCTTAACTATCTTACTACTACTGTTCTGATTTGCATATTACATCAGGTTAAAATCCCGAGTAGTCCAAACTAAATTCTACATTCACTTGACATAACGTACATAAAATAATTTTTTTTACGTGACAAGTGGCCTTTAGCTTAACTCAAATTAATACACGAAACGAGTCAATAATTAGAACCAATATCCATTAAGAGAACACTATTAAACTCTAGAAACTTCCAGGACCTCACAAACACGTAATGTGCCGAATTCCCGACACGGGATCCAAAAACCCGAACCGTCCACGACGGCGGCTACTGAAGAACTTATACATAAAATAATACCTGAACGTGTAACGCAATAGGAGATTTCTCTGCGCAGTGTTGCCACAATGTGAACGTAAAATGCCTTCGTAAAACTTTTCGCCACTCATTTTTTGTCCTGAAATTTTTTTTACAGAATTCGCGATTCGCGTGGTCCACTCATTAGACGTTTCTCTGGACACTCTGCTTATTTATATGTGTAATTGTCTCATATTTACACGGTTTCATACATAAATTCAATTGTATTAAACTTCTTATGAAAATTTAAGCATTCAGGCTATTTCATATTGTTTAATATTAACTCGTGTACATTCACGCCTGCAAATAAGAAGAATTTAAAATCATATTATTGGTGTGTAATATCCAACTATGAAAGGAGTATGACATCTGGCATGTCCTCAAGTTTCTCGGCGACATTTTGTTACAGGCACGTCTTACGTATTTGTAGGACAAGGTGATCCGTGTCTCATAAAAGAAAGAAACTGTACCAGAATAAAACTAGTTTAACATACATTTCATGTTGCTTGCTGAGTTGCGTGTTTTATTTAATTGTAAGATTTTGTGGTATTTATAGAATTTCGAGGAATAACAGACCGAACGCAATGAATTAGTGTTCTTAGTAGTATGTTATATTTAAATTTAAACTACGGTAGTTTAATGGAGTCGGATTCGACTATTTTGACGATTTTTATAGAGAATTTTGCATACCTAAGCAAATTGTTTGCTTAACGAGTTAAAATCAGATTAAAGTTGGTTTTATAACAATTATATACGAACAAAAATGATTTTAAATGCACGTTTACAAGTCTGATGGATAAAATGCGTGTTTAAATGTTTTTAATCAAAATAGAATATTGTAGTAATATGTAACGAAAATTAATATTCCTAAAAATTTACATTTGGATTTATGGAGTTTTCTTCAACTGAAGTAGACATATTTATGTCATAGTACTGTCTTGAGATTTTACGATAACTTCGACGTGAAAAACAACACTTATGTAAGTTTCCTAATGACTAATTAGATTTTTTGTCGCTCCTCATGGACTCTGGCACTTGGTAAAATCTGAAAGTTCAGAGGAGAAGCGAATTATCTCAATTTCAGTTTATCATATCTGAAATGTTATCTGTTATTGTAAGCACGTTAAATCCCCATAACATTATTGCACCAATGTCTTTGATAAGACATTCCTTTGAATAATTTAACTCAGTACACTTTAAATTTGTTCTAGAATTCGACGTTTTACTATTTTAAAAACGTTTCTCTGTTCTTCAAATAGCACATGATATCCTTTACTAAGTATCTGCGTATAAGTCTTGATTTAGAGACAAATTTTAAAATTCAGCTAAGTTTAAATTTTAAGAATTTATGTCTATATAAACTCTCTTTTTCATCCGGGATGTAAAAAAATTTCCTAAATAGTTTATCTAATAACTAAATAACTAAATAATTTGTAAAATGCAATAACATATATGATGAAAGCCACAAGAATATTGTTTGTAACGAGAAAAGTACATACTACTGGTGATTAGCTACAGACATATAATATTTTAATATTTACCAATATAAACAATAACACGTGCGCATGGATCTTAAGTTATTCTAGGAAACAAATAACATATAGATTGTGATTTCCTACGGGGCTGGGTCTGAACACCATACACGCCAGAATTCAATTCACAGCCATACCAGTTTGGCAGAAAACCAAATGACTAAAAGACACTTTAATTTTTATAGTAAAATTTTACCTACTTTCTATTGAAACTATATCGTTAGCATAGTATCTCTTTTGTATGAAAAGTCCCCACATGAACTTCAACACCAAGGCTCTGGCGAAACGATAAAATTTTGTTTAACAATTGGCATCTTTGCAGTTTTTCTGAAGAAAACAAATACTGTCCGTCACCCATTCTGCCACAAATTCAAGTCGTAAGTTATAACATAATAATTTCGAACTATGTTACAAGTGAACAATGAAATAAACACCCCCATATTATTAAGGTAGCATATTTTGAATGCTATAGCTCGCACGTTTTGTCAAGAATTTACTGCTTTTTTCAATAATCACTTTCGCGACGCATGTATTCTCTGACACAGTAAATGTTAATATTCATCGTTTAGGTAAATGAGATAATTTTCTCTTGTAACCAAAACCCTCTTCTATAGTACTTCTGAAATCCTAACAGATATCGCAACTGTTTAAGTGCTCCTCAAAAGTAGATTATTAATCTTTGTTTCTTTCTACACCTTACATTTAATGAAATACCGTAGCACATAATATAATTTGTGTGTCTGAATATGGTAATTAAAGTCACAAATTTATTTGTGAAGTAAAAAAAAAAAGTTTGTTTAAAGATTTATATAATTCCATGAGTACGTGAGTTTCACTCCGCCATATATATTGACTGAAACCTCTACTATTAGAA
>PNEQ01006313.1:14432-115540 GCA_003012365.1 Medauroidea extradentata
TCTCTCTCTCTCTCTCTCTCTCTCTCTCTCTATATATATATATATATATATATATATATATATATATATATATATATATATGCACACACACAATTGTCTACACCAAAATAATTGATGTACGTCACTAACAATTAATAACTCAAACAACAACAACAATAAATACTACTTACAAAAAGGTTATGGAATCTAAATAATAAAATTTCTGTTCTCTTTACTAGCTCTCTTTACATGAAACGGCTCTCTCACCGTTTACAAATGGTGAACAAACTGTCCAAGCTAAGAACATGCCGACATTGTTACTGAGGCCACGAAACTCCTTCGCCGCGCTATTTGTTGCCGCAGACAATCTTGCTGAACACTCTTGAGTTATTCTCGCAACCCGTCACTATCGCCACGACTCACACTAGACACCTGCCGGCCAAAAACTCTTGTCTCTGATGCAGCTCGCTTTTATACCAATAATCTAAAGTCTTGGATTTTCGCGGCACGTGTATATCTCAAAGCTCCTAAAAGGAGGTCATTTTTGGGTCAAGCACCATCCTGCAAAATAGAGTACGCACAGGAATGCTCTAAACCATGATAACTGTTGTCATTCGAGTCTTTACAAAACCCGAGATAGGTGTGCAGATGGCCGCCGCTGCGTGTTGCAAACATTTTACATGAGCAACACATTGCACGGATGTATCCTAGCTCTGCAGCCACCTTATCTTCTTACACCGTTCGACAATCTTATTGCGACTCGCAATAATATGTTTAATGGATAAGTTATTTTCCCTTAAAGCTATGATATTTTCAATTTTGTGAAGTTAACATATTTAAATAAACATGAATACAACTTTCTCAAACTCGCGCTAGACACAATATCATTATGTCAAACAGTAGAGATGGCTGGTGTGGTTTTAAATATTCTAAGATATTGCTATTGAAAAAAAAATTAGTGTATTCACATGTATTGAAATAATTTTCAGGACAAAGAATTATTTGTTTAAAGGAGGCGAGGGTACGATACATACAGTAATGAGATAATCGTGGAAAATTGCCTAGTTAGAAACGAATCAATTGCTTGATAGTTTATGCAGTACTAATTTAGGCATGCACAATTTTGGATAATCGTTTGCGACAGGAAAGAGTGAACATACATTGCAAATACGTAACTATGTACCAGCGTGATACAAAGGGGAGCCCAAGAATAAAATTAACCGATACAACTTGGACACAATTCAATACAAACCTTTTAAATACCCTGTTTTGTGGAATTCCCCCAAACTTTACCAACCAACCTAGGAGGTCCAGGAAGGGTAATCCAATAGGGTAAGCCGATCAAGACAGCTCCTAGGCCAGTTAAGCAAAGAAAGAGGAAAACAGCACTAACGTGGACACCAGTTGTTGATCGGTGCTCCTTATTATAGGTCAGAGAAAGGGCCGAGCCTCCTTACCCCAACACTTCACATTAAAAAATTACTTTAGGGGACCATACAAAAAAATTTAAAATCACAAGCACAAGAGCCTTGGAATATTAATTTAATAAAATGATTTAGGACTAGTAAATAAAATTGTAATAACAATTCAGGAAAAAATGTTTAATACCTTGATTAGTTGATTAGAACAATAATAATATCATTGTACAATGAGGATTTGGTGTATATAATCAATAAATTAACAAATCTAGAAAAGCACGTATGGCTCGTAAATATAATACTAAATTAATTAAACAAGGGGATTCCTAAAATTAGTAATGAAATTACATTTAAATTTTACATATTTTAACAAATTTGCAAATTTCCAGGTTCAATTAATTTTGCAGAGGTTGTGATCGAATCAGAAATAAAAGTCTCAAATTTGAATAACTAGTGCTGTGTGCACATCAAGTAGTTAGGACGAGAGAAATTTCTGGCTATCCTTCATGGGGACACTCTTGCCACCGTCGAAAGATGTTATTTCTCCATCTCGCCCATGGCTACCAATGACAGTACAGCAAAAGGGACGAGTATAAATAACGTTATTTCTACGTCGGAAGATGTAGACAAGCCAAATCCCTCAAATGCTGGATAGGCTTCCTTTCCTTACGTAGCAAAGAGTTGAAATCGTGTGGCGGGAACCGCCTAGGCGGAAAACTTGTCGGATTACGACATTACAAACGGATAAAAAACACTAGACGTTCGGCTGACGTTCACGCCATGATGTGTAAGTAACAACAAGGTCGACACAAATAATTGTCTAGAGGTTATAGGCTAGAATAGAGTCGTAGCATCTTGATGTTCCCAAAAAAGTATTGCACTAAAAATAGTTTTTAGACAGTAACGAACAGTACTTCCTAACACAATACTTTAAAACACACACGTGCTTTTAACAATCAGAATATGATGGTTTGAATTTAATTTTTACCATAAAAAATTTGTTTGATTCATTTGAAGACAAACATGATCAGATCATGATTAAAATTGGTCAAAAGTATTGCACAAAAATTGTTCCACAATTATACAATACTGCATTGACTGCACATAAGTAATTGCCTGAAACTTCCTTTATAAAATAATATCAGTTTACTGCTAACACGATTTCACAGAAATTTAAAGAAATAAACAGTGCTGGGGTGGAGTAACTTTGCCAAAAAAAAAAATATATATATATATAGTTACCACTACGAATAGGCGAACTAGACAAAACAAAAAATAAAGAAACAAATGAGAATGTGCCAACAAACGGCACAAAACTGATAGTTAAATGAATGAAGTAAATCAGATCACTGACATATTACTAATTGTCATAAATTGAAAATGTAATCAAAATGTCTGAGGAGAAATTAATGTCAGTTTAACACAGTAGCCAAATTAAAGGGGCTACCCGTGTGAAAATACTAAACTCAGTGTGGCTTAAGTGGTAGCCCTTGTATACAAGAATGTTATATATATATATATATATATATATATATATATATATATATATATATATATGCAGGGTGTTTATGGAGTAGACGTCAATAAAGAGGCGGATGCCAGAGGGACCCAAGGCCTACCCAATATACCAAACTTGTATATTCCGATTCGCAAACGTCTAAAAGTTGTGAGTTTTTAAAGAAAATTTGTCTATACTCTACCCTGAGCTTAATATTTACTGATTGTGGAAAAATGGTCCAGGTGGAACGAAATTTGTAGACACCGAAGGTGATTAGTGTCGTCACATTTAAAATCACATTTCGTGTCACTGAGAGTACAGCTTCATGGGTTAAAGAAATCACTTTCACAAAAGTGGTGTGGGTTCTGAAAGATAATAAAGTTCGCACGAGGTAAGAAATATCAGTGGGTCACATAAATGATCACCCGCTATTGGAAAAACGGCCCCATAGTGTGGCCAATTAATTAGTAAGAACCAGAATTTTAAATTAACAAATGTTGATGCAGTAAATGTGTGAACATAACGTAATTCAGAAGATTCACACAATGTAACATCAGCTATAATGTTGAAATTAGTATGTGAATTAATAACTAAATGTATCGTTATTGAAATAAAATTAATATGCTATGTTTGAAATTATTAAAATGTATTTTAAACTTTGTTTTGTTTGCAAGGACAAAATGAAATATTAATAAAATTGATATGTATTTCATCAAACAAAATTGATATTATCAAATGGAAAGTTAAGACAGCCGAATTACATTACCTGACACCTTTACGTAGTTGCTGCATCATATTCCTCAGCGGCTGCAGTAAGTTGTTATAATGACAACCAAGAAATAAATTATAGTAAGCTCAATTTCGATACAATATTTTATTAAGGTTGATCAAATAATCAATATCGATTAAACTGTACAAAATACGGCTATGTAATTGTGTTTGAATGCCTTGTAATTACTGTATATAATTAATTTTAATATATCAGTAGAAATGCTGTTTTCTTCAAAAGTAATGTAACACTGATTTTGAGCTAGTACAAGTCCAAACTAAAAAACAATTAAACTTGCCACAAACTTCAATTTATTATAATCATCATTCAGATTTAGTCGAAAACTTATGATTCGTCACTTCTACTCCATAACTAATTCCACGAGTTCAAATAAATATAAAAATATTAAATATTAGAAGTTTGTTGGTGAAATTTGATTTTATTAACTGATCTGTAACCTATTACAAGTAAAGAGTCATAAAAGTATATTTCCAATTTTACTTCATTCCAGTAAGCTCAGCGAATAGTAACATTTCACATGTCGTTTTCAAATGTATTGATTGTGATGCTAGAAGTGATTTTGTGCTTGTTTCAGGAAGATGGAGAGTGAGAAGAAAAGAAGTCTTACTAAGAGTGACTTGGAGCAGCTGCTTGGAAGAAAAGTTGTCAGATTTGAGACCAGGAGTTTAACAGCAGCTGGTGAGAATTATGGGAGCGTCATGCTAGCTGTGGATGCAACTCTTGACTCTGGTAGGGACGTGGCACTCGTAGCAAAGATGTTTCCCGTTGGGGAGATGTCGCTGAAGCTCTTCCAGAACCCGGTGTCGATGAAAAAAGAAATAGACGTGTACCAGGTCATCAACCCCGAGTACGAGAGGATACAGGAAGAGCAGAACGTTCCTCCTGTCCAGAGGCTGCACGTCTTCTGCAGCTGTCCAGGTGCGAGGTTGTCTCTTGATGGTAGAAACAACGAGGATCAGCTGGCTGATGAAGACTCTGTTCTACTGCTGGAGAACCTGAGGGTGCAGGGCTACAGGATCGGCGACCGCGTCTCAGGCCTTGACCTGAAACATACTGAGTTCGTGTTGGAGCGTCTGGCAAAGTTCCATGCCACGACGGTCGCCATTAAGCTAAAGAAACCCCTCGTATTCAGGAATAAAATCCTCAAGGTCCTCACGCCGTTCAAGCTAAAATTGCACTCCAGAGAAGTGGATGAAAAGAACTCTGTGGTGTTCCTCGATAAACTGCGGGCCATTCCCGCTTGTGACAGGAATATCGAAGCATTGAAAGTTTTATTTAAGGAAGACATACAATTCATGCACAGTGACGAACTTCGGCCGATTCTGGAGCCTTTTGCTACGTTCATGCATTACGACTTCTGGACCAACAACATGATGTTCAAATACAAGTCCGAGAACAATGAAGTACCCACAGATTTTAAAATTGTCGATTTTCAAGTATGCCAATACGGGTCACCTGCAACAGATTTAATATTTTTCTTATTCACAAGTACCCAAACAGGCCTAGTTTATGAACATATAAATAGCTTCCTTGAATTGTATCACAATACTTTCATAAGTTGGCTCCGTACTCTCGGATGTGAAACAAGAAAATTTTCATATGAAAAATTTTTGGAAGATGTGAACATTACAGCTCCTCTTACATTGCCTCAAATAATTTTTATGTTGATACCTATTACCTTCAACAGAGAGCAGATTGAAAAACGAGGAGAAGGAATTCCCGAAGAAGAGCATCCCATTGAATTTAATGAAGTCTATATTTCAAAAGTTTCCGAAACCCTCGACACATATGTTGAGAAAAAGTGGCTGTGAGGGTTCAGCTGGGTTATAACAAATGTTTAAAAATTTCAAATTATTGAAATAACAATGTAATATTCCAAAAAAAAGTGTGAGTTAGTAAATTATGCTTTTAGTTATAACATATCTTCTGAATATGCACAATAATTGTGTTTATTCTTGTAACAAAATTTTGTATTGCAACATTTATTCTTCACCAAAAATACTGAAACGACTTAACAACAACACATGTTTTCCCGGGGGATAATTCAAACGAGTTTATCGCACATTATATATTTTGAGCCTAAAAAATTACTTGTGGAATATGTAGTATGACTTTTAGTGTGAAGAAGTCATTTATTTTTAAGTATGTGATGAGAAGAATTATTTTTCTGTACTAAACCGTATAAAGTGTGTGCGTTTGCTCATTTCTGAAAGCACATCATTAGTAACTTATGGTGTTACTTTGTGAAAAATGTTCTACGCACGGCCTGTTAATTTCTGGTTTGTTCCGATTATATTTCGTTCAAAATTTAACAAAGGTTAGTAATAATGTCAGCAATCAGGTCTGAGTAAGGCTAATCTATGGGTTAATATACGGTAACCGATGGTTAATTTTTAAACAATAAGATGTACCAATTACCTAGATAATCAGGACTTTGGAAACAAAGGAGTCTGTGCACTCAGTGACAACATAAGTACATGCATCTAGACAATATAATTTCTTTGATGACGATGACAAATAATTTACGTGTTTTTTTAAGATGGTGAAGAGAAGGTATATTTCATAAACAGGTCAAAATTATTCCAGGAGTGCTAATTCACATGAATGTTTTATTATATTTCGCCTAAATAAAATACTGCCATAGAATAAAATCAAAAATTTAAAGACATCCATAAATGCAGAAAGACAATAGTGTAGTTATTTATTTCACATTATATTTATATTTATTCCATATGCTAAGGTAAGCCTAAAATCTATATCATAAAAACATAATATTTTTTTTGGTAATGGTTATAATATATGCGGTTAGCATTTATTTTCATGCTAAATTTCCCCTAATTTGTGTCAAACTTACGTTAGAAACTGATCTACAATAGGTGATACGTGCCACATTATTTACACTCTCGGAATAAATAATTTCATTCCTTTTAGAAAATTGTAACAGGCGAATATCAGCAAATGTGGATTGTAGTGGTCCTTGACTTATTTTTGAGCTTATGTAACATGCAATATAAGATTTGGTGGTTTCTTATTCATGTTGCAAAATTTTGCAGGTTATGTTACTTATTGTAGTAGGTTATGTTACACACATAACTTTATATAAACATACATTATTTTGACATACGCCATTGCAGGAGAATGTTGCCGTATTGCAGAAAAACCTATGGTTAAATAATTATAGTAGTAGAGTATAGCCGATTCTATTGCATGAGCAGGGAGCCAGGATCGGGGGATCTGTTCAGTAATTGTCTCGTAAGTGCAGTGCCTGTAGTGCTAAATGCAGTGCCTGCTGATCTAAGTACAGTGCCTGCAGTGCCTGCGGTGCTAAGTGCGGTGCCTGTAGTGCTAATTGTGGTGCCTGCAGTGCTAAGTGCAGTGCCTGCAGTTGCATGGATGGTTGACAGGATAGGCTGCTGTATTGAATACATTATGGAAGTCAGGATCGGTGAACATGTCTTGATAAAAGTCACCAGTTCATATTTAGTAGATAAAACTGTCGGTGTCCATGCAGGCCAACTACAAGGCATCACCGTACTTAGCCTTCATTAAATCATAATGGAATCGGTACATGAGCGTCTTCGACACAACAAATACAGCAAGGCCAGCATAGTTGGGCTTATAAACAAGATTGCTTCTAGCTCAAGTTTCACAAGCGATGTACAATTCTGTCATTGAAGGCAGGTTTAGAAACTAGTTTCTTAAGTCGCTTACCATAACACACAAGACTAATTTTTTGTCTGTTGCTCTTGATTTCCATGAGTTTCCCATATACTGCATTGTTAGTTAGCTTGAAAAGTATTCATAAAACTCATTTGCTGATGCTGCACATCTAGCTGTATTCAGCTGAATGCATGGCTCTAGCCAGGCACTTAGCTCAACTCGAACACACTGTGAATTTTGGTCACCTTAAGCCCACGGCTAACACCTTGTTTGAGTGTAATATAATGAGCGATATAATTCTGCTTATCTACCAATGTAGTCATCAGTTTCTTCTGTGACGATTTTGGAGGACATTCGTTTATCGTCAGCAATGGTAGATATTTGTGTCCTTTACATAGTTCAGGAGGATACATTAGGTACATCACTTTCAATGATGAATCACACATGGGGGTGTCAAGAACACTCGTGATGTCTAGGTCTGTACTGGGACACTTGAAATTTCTTAAAGGTAGTAGCAGATTCATAGCAGTTATTAGCATCCAGGTACTGTTGATAAGTTGCTAGCTTCATAGGATTGTGTTTCTCACCATCATACTTGTCAGAAACACAATGTCGCTTGACATACTGGGCCACACACCTCGAATGCATCTCTTGAGGAAAAGATACATGTCCTAATTTATCAGTGAATCAATCTTCACTGCTGTGGTCTTCAGCATAGGATCTAATGCATATCCGGGCAAACTTACATAATGAACACAGTCCAGTCCGCAATATTCTAGGCAGAGGCTGCGAAAATTTTCAAACACATCTGCTAGTAGGAGAATGTATCTTTTCAAATAGATGTCTGGGTAATTCTTCAGAGTTGAGCAAGCGAATTTCTCCCACACACTCTGCGCATTTTCGTAGTCTGAATCACTTGTGTACATATCTGTCAGTCGGTTGTAAAACTTCTTCTTTGGGGGGTAGCTTTGTCTCTTCTAATCTTCCGATACTATTGACATAGTCATAGAGAAATACTCCCTTCTGTCTTACTAGTTCAAACTCGTCTGTACTAAAGAATTTCATAGTGTTGCAGAATTTTGTTTCAGGCAGATTTCCTTCTAATGCCACCAGGCTGCTAGCCATTAAACAAAAGCTGTCGATAAACTGTATGGTGTACATGTCACCGAGTAAATTTCCAAATAAGTCATTTTTTATTCATTTTGTGGGATGATGTTGTATGCCAGTTCTCTGAAAATATAGTTTTCATCATATGCTACAATGTTAAATAATACAGGATGTTTCTTAGGACATCTTCTGAGTAAATTACATTGGTTACATGACGTGTCGAAGACACTCATGTACCGATTCCATTATGATATAATGAAGGATAAGTACGGCGATAACTTGTAATTGGCCAACATGGACACGGATAGTTTTATCTACAAAATACGAACTGGTGACTTTTATCAAGGCATGTTCACCAATCCTGACTTCCACAATGTATTCGATACATCAGCCTACCCTGTCAACCATCCATGCAACTTGGCTCAAAAGAAAGAGGCTATGGGCAAATAAAGACGAATACAACAGTGTGCCTATGATTCAGTTTGTTGAAACATGTGCAAGGATGTATGCCTACAGATGGTTTTAGAAGGTATGCAAAGGAATCCAGAAATGTGTTATCAAAAAAAATTACCTTCCAGAACTACATTATGGCTCTGAACAGAGGGAAGGCTGTGCGAGTAACTGTACGTAGTATAAGATAACGGAAAAAGCAACTTTCTTCCGAGTGTAGCAACAAACTGGCATTTATTTGGCTAGACTAGAAGCGATGTCTGTGTAAAGACGGAATAAACACTCTACCACATGGTTACACTGGTTAAAGGTATGATGTGTTCATTACACAGGTACTTTTTAAAGTTTATCAATGTAGCATACTATTTCCTTAGCAGAAATGTACCGAGTGTTAGTAACATGTTGAAATATCTCTCCCCGGCTGTGTGTTTCATCCTGACTACACCGAGAAGTCCTGCACAATATGCTGAAACGACATTATCTGACTAAGTCTAGTACCTAATGCAAAACTTGTACTGCTAGAGGACTGCAATGAAGATAAGCTTGGTACACTATTATTTGCTACAAGAATTAGCAATGTGATGAAAAGGCTAGCGAAGAAATCACGAGACTCTCCAAGACTACATCAAGAAACTGTTTAAGCAACATCTGCGTATCACTAGGGACAGTTACCAATATACAGTTGACACGATGTCTCACAACTGTTCGAGCATGTTATTGAATAGAAATATACACAAAATAATACATTGTTGCAATACAATATTTAAAATATATATTGGGTTGAATGTTTTTGGCAAATATGTTTCCCGAAGCAAAACGAATGAGTTGAAAAAATTGCAGTTCTGTAATAAGTGACATAAAAGTTGGAGTTAGTGCATGCAAGAGAAGGATGGAGAGAGTAAGAGAGGAGGGTGGAGAGAGTCATAGTGATTGGTAGGAGGTTAAAACAAGAACCTTAACCACAAACTAAGCAGCAATCATAAATATTTTCTATGAAGGCATCGGAATTGATTATGCATGCGCTGCACGTAACATCACAGGCTCCGCACACAACTATGCCCACTCCGCACAGAACTATGCCCTCTCCACAGACAACTATGCCTGCTCCACACACATCTTTGCCCGCTCCGCACTTAAATATGTACGCATCTAACATAGCACTGCTGTAACTTCACTTAGCACCGCAGGCACTGCAATTGGCACCGCATGCATCGCACTTAGCATTGCAGGCACCACACATAGCACTGCAGACACCGCAATTAATATTGCAGACACTGCAAATTGCACCGCAGGCACCGCACATAGCTCCGCATGCTCCGCACAGCTCCTCAAGTCTCCGTACATTACTATGCACGCTCAGCAAATGGGTTAGGTTGGATTATTTTAGTTTTAAGTGGAGCAGCACTCCTAACAGTGAGACTTGGAAATGGAAACGGTCTGATCCATTAATACATACAACACCAACGCTATTTAGCAACGACACTGGAACCAGGACGATTGGTGTAGCTCCTTTTGTAAAGACTCAGTACCAAAGTTGTTCAGTATCTACAGTCAGCCCTACCTAGTGGATAGCTATATAACTTATTGTAAAAAAATAGGATTGGAGTGTGGTGCCATGAGGGTAGCTAGGAATCCAGACAACATACAGAATGACAGAGGGTGGGGAAAACTATATAAGAATAATTACAATACGATTGCTGAACAGATCCCTGCTCCCTGCTCCTGCAACATAATAGACTATAATCTACTACATACAATAGACAAACACATGAACAACAATAATGTCAAATTAATTTCTCCGGTATCAACAGAATAACCACAAGGTACAACGCAATTACATTACCCGACCATAACAAAGTAATCGGCGAATAACAACCCTTTTTTATCGCAAGAGATTGAAACAGTAAAAATACAGAATGAAATTGTAGAACAACAAACAGAATCGGCAGAATTCAAAGTGAACACGCCAACAGAAATAACTATACAGTCTTCTCACCAGACACCCCTACTCGTTACCCAACAAATGGTGGATATTTCTAGATTTTGACAAAAATTAATAATACTAGCAAACCATTTCACTATATTATATATTCGCATGTGTTATATTGTCGCATGTCATTGGTAGTATTATGATACATTACACTCTACGCGTTTTATTATTCTTGATTGTAAATAAACTGCTCTATTCTATTACTTCATTTATTTAATTGAAACATCATTAATTATAAATGGTGCTCTAAACATAAAAAAATATAAATAATTTTAATTAGGTGCTAATATATGCAATAGAATTTCACTGATGATTGAATAAGATTTCATGATAAAGCAGCAAGAATATAAAAAAAAGCAATATAATGATTGTGCTTCAGCTGGCCAAACATTTAAATCAATAAAACATCAAATTTTAGACGCACTTACTTCTAATCACTCGTTAAACAGTCGTGGCAAGTAAAGTATTTTGCAGGAATAAATTATTTTCCTTACTGCCTTTTATATATTGATAAACGTCTCACTTCAGAGAATTTCGCATCATCGTCATTTACAGATCTGTAAATAATATTTAAATATCTGGTAAGACAAACAAAATATTTCTCAGGCAACTCAGGGTAACATTTGTAGTTTTTAGTTCCTCCATTTAGGGATATAAATTCTTCTTCAGATGTTCAGACTGTACGTATGCAGTCATTACTGTAGTTTTTATGTATGTTGTGTAGGATACGACAACTGGAACCACTCCCGCATAAGAAGAAACAAAAAATAAGTTGAACAGGTGACACGATTCCAGTAAATAAAGCTAATGTTATTTTGCTAAACTGACAATAAATTAAATATTCTGGGAATAAATGAGCAAAAACCCGGATAATTCAGGTTTTTCTCCAAATTTTCATGGCATGAAGGCTTGCGGAATTTTATTTGAAAGGGTGCAAGAGAAAACTGTTTCCTTTAGCTATATAAGTAGTTTCACCAGCAAATGTACAATTTATTAAGATAGGACATAGCAACTGTTCACATTATTCACAAAACCGTACTTTTCGATGTACGTTCTATTCAGGTACATCATAAATAAAGATTACGAGTTAGGCCTACTATAACGTTTGCACGAACTTATTAAATTTTCAAAAATTATTTATATATTTTTTTAATTTCATTTTCAATATGTGAAATAAAATATGTAACAGAAGAACCTCGTACATGGTGACAACTATTAGCAATTTTTTAATCCTGGATTACATCACACAAACATTATTGGCTTCACTTAAATACCGTAAAACATAATATGTATGGTGAACTATTTTCTGCCTGGAAACGTATAACAAAGCAATATTTGACGTAGTAAATATCTCACACAAAAGGTAACGTCAAACTTAAACGTTATTCGTTTAATTATTAGGTATGGAAACTATGGCGGGAATAACTAGGTGAGCTGAATTGTTGCCATTAGTAAGGCAATCCTTCACAATTTCTTTAATGGCATACTTGGTAGGTTGTCTGAATTGTGGCTCCTTGTAAGACAATCATTCAAAATTTTTTTAGCAGTGTAATATTTAACAGATATTCTGAATTGTGGCCTTTTGGAATCAAAAATGGTAATGAAATCAAGAATGCAAGTCTCATGTCAAGATCGAGGTCAGAAGTAAGAGTTTGTAATGCTGTTATTTTCCAGTGAAATAAAGAGGTACGGATAGATATGTTTGCGCCAGTCAGGTGATTATAACATTCCTCTGGTATGTTATCTGTTCCCAAGTTTTTACAGGAGATACATGAGTATCCATGTTTCTACACTCCTAACCAAAAAAATTTACGAATCTACGTCATGTGAATTTGGGTTGCAGTTTGATATGTCAGTCAGTCAGTGTTCCCTTTTATATGCAGAGATCACATTATGATGTTATGGTATACAATTCTGTATGCTAAGCGAAAGGTTGAAATAAACAGGAAACATATATCATTTAACAGAGTATATTAACTTATTGCAATTTATAAGTTATTTTATTATTGCAAATGTAACAGCCGTTGCACGTGAATTAACCTGCATCCATTTTATAATCACAGCTGAGACAGTTTGAATTCCCATTTAGAATATAAATGTACATAGTTTTAATTAATTCTTTATGAATACATTTTGACCAACTTAAAATCCCACAGGATTTAGCAGTTTTGCCGTTATAAATGATTTGATTTGTTATTGCGGGACTTAGAGAATTTCTACACCTAATGTCAACCAAATTCATTTAGACGTTTTATTGTGAAGATTAAATAAGCTACCAGACCTATGTTGGATTCTAAATTGCAGACCTGCAGGAACTATGCAGTTTTCCGGTGAACAAATTTGTACTTAAATTCGTAAAAATACCTTCAGCCATTTAAGGACGAAGTGTTAGTTACAGAATTATGATCTACACGTATCTCAAACGAACAGAGTATTGTTGGGGGAAGGGTAGTGTTAAAATGTGGCCTATATCACTCTCCGGCCAATAGACTGGCTCTATATAATGCTATTTTAGTGTCGATCGATGAAAGGATAAACCAACAAACACACTTTCACATTAAAAATATATACATGATTTACCTTTCAGTGTGTTAAACCGAAATTAGTTTATCATTTACTAGGTACTACTAAAACACAATCTATCTAAACGTGTATGTTTCAAAATCAGTGTGCATACTTTTACACTTGTTCGTCCGCAGTACGTTCTAAATATATTTATATATTTGACAAATCTAGAAAAATTTTCAAAGATTACCTATAGTACACATATTAATATTATGCCATGGAAACCACTTATCTGGACGTGTAACCCATACATATATATCCATCTGTCTAGAATATAGGAATTTTTAAAGTAAATTTGGCTATACTCTACCCTGAGCTAAGCATTTACTGACGATGGAAAAAGTAATGGTCCACAGGGAACGAAATGTGTACATATCAGAGGTCATTAAAGTCGTCACACTTAAAAACACATTTCATGTCACTGGGAGTATAGCTTCGTGAGGTAAAAAAAAAAAAAAAAAAAAAAAAATATCACTTAATATTTTAAATTAACAAACGTCGATGCAGTAAATGGTACAACATAACGTAATGCAGAAGATTCACACAATGTAAAATCAGCTATAAGTTTGAAACTAGTATGTGAGTAATTAAGCACATTTTTTAAAATAAAAATATTACACAATATTTGAAATCTTTAAATGAAATTTTGAGCGTAAGGTGTTTCATTTGTGTGGTTAAAATGAAAGGATATCAATACAAGTGGTATAGTCAGTTATATCACTAAACAAAATTGATATTATTGAATTTGAAAGGTAAGATAAACTAATTATATACCAGACACCATTACGTAGTTGCTGCTTCATATTCACAGTGGCCGCGGTTATGTAGAGGCTACTGCGCTCGCTCTCATCGTTGTGAACTGGGTGTAATTCCTGAATAGCCTCACAGGCAGATTTTCTGCATTTTATTAATTTTCCCCCATATTTGCCTACGTGCGATTTTCTAATATGCGGTATATCTAGGGTGTACAGTTGTATACAATCACCAATATTTCTTGCAGCAGATCATGTGACACCATAACAAGCACGTATTTTCTAGTCGAGAAACAATGCATTTGTTAATATGCGGTATATCTAGGGTGTACAGTCGTGTACAATCATAAATATTTCTTGCAGCAGACCATGTGACACCGTAACAAACATGTTTATTCTGTAACTGTTTTCTTACAGGCTCCGCGTAGATAACAACGCCGGTACACGTACGTTATCAGTTCTGTGGATAACATGTACACGATATGCGTGTGAATTCCAAAATACATGTATAGGTAAAATTATACTGTACTAGTACAAGTCGGCTGGCTCCAGCAACAAATAAAATAGGTTAATATATGAAAGTATTGAGCGCCTGAAAACACAATAAAATAAAATCAGTGTCAAAATAGCTTGCTATGGCTTTTAATGTATGCTTAGTCAATGTGTGTTTGAAAAAAAATAAGAGTTGAAACATAAGCAATACTTACTAGGATAAAGAAAATAACCAGCCAAGTTAACGTGTAATCAAATAAATTTGTACTTGAATTGTTCATTATTAATATTTTAGGCAAAAGTTCAGCGGTGAGTATGGGTCGATTGGTGGGTGTAAGATATGTAGTCCAGCAGACTTAATGGAATATTCTAAGACGCAGTGGGATGATGGTAGCTTGACTAGCGGTGATATATGATGACTCCATGATGATTAATACAGGCTTTCTACATACCATTTAACGACTTCTTACTGCCTTCGTTATAGAACAAAAATATTTCCCTCATGGAAACAAAGCTCCAGGACGCTTATCTGTGGCATATTGAAGTTACTTGCAGACTTCACGGAGAAATAAACTTCAAATCTTGAAGAAGTCCATGCACTACACGTCCATTCAAGCTACAGCTTTTATTAGAACTTTTTGAAAGACGAACAAACAAAAAAACTAAATAAACACACTGTTTCCTGTCTAAGAGGAAGTATTAGTGGAGTAAAACATGGCTGGTTGACAAATTTGGTGCATGAAGTGCATTACCAAAACAATGTGATAATTTAAGCCGAATAAACAAAATTCCAGTTAAAACAAAATACGGTACAGTAAAACAATACTAAGTCGTGGTATCAGGCAAATAAAATAATGATAATAACATCTGTGGCATGAAAGAGACAGTGAAATGTCACAATTCTAGTCGAGAAACAATGCAAGGTCTTGATCCGGAGGAAAGGAAAGTAATGAAATTAAGCGATTTGTACAGCTCTTGACAGCGATGTCTTGTAAGCCGATGAAGGTGCCAGCCCCCGTAGCGCAGTTGGTAAAGCGTCGGTCGTTGGTGTGAGGAGTCACCGGTTCGCATCTGCGGCCGGGCAAGTTTCTTGTGTTGTCCTTCGCCTAGTGTCACCCTCATCGGCTCTTATTTCTTCGTTGTTAAAAGGCCGAAATACACTCACATTAACCCCCCATTCGGGTGAATAATGTGAGCATGGAATGGTACTGGAATGGAATACAGAGGTAATCGAAATACCCGTTAACCACCCCTCCCCTTTTCCACCAAACCATCCTCATTTGTAACCCACAATTACCACACGCAGAAATTATACCTGTCAGGCTATTCAGGAATTACACCCAGTTCACTACGATGGGTGGCGAGCTCACTAGATTCTACAAAAAACGGCCGTTGTGAATATGAAGCAGCAACTACGTAAGGGTGTCCGGTTATATGATTCGTTTATCCTAACTTTCCATTCCAATACAAATTTTGTTAAATGTAGGAACTGAATTTTGCCGCTTATCCTCACAAATTAAGCACATTACATTCAAAATACAATTTAATAATTTCAAACATAAATTAATAATATTAAACGTTGTGTTATATTTTAATTTTAAGTTAAGTTACATTTCATAATTTACTCACATACTAAACTCAACGTTGTAGCTGATTTTACAATGTACGAATTTTCGGTTTTGCGTTATGTTTTTCCATTTGCTGCATCGACGTTTGTTAACTTAAAATACTGGTTTTTACTAATTAATTAGCTATACCATGGGACAGTATTTCCAATGATGGGTAATAATTTATGTGACCCATTGATAATTTTTTACCTCGTGCAAACGTGAGGCATCTTTCAGAGCCAAACACAACGTTTGTGAAAGTGATTTTTTTATCCCACGATGCTGTACTCTCATTGATATGAAATGTGTTTTAAATGTGACGACACTAATTACCTTTGATATGTACCAATTTCGTTCCACATGGACCATTACTTTTCCACCATCAGTTAATACTTACCTCAGGGTAGAGTATAGACAAAGTTTCTTTAAAAATTAATAACTTTTAGACGGTTGCGAATCGGACTCTACGAGTTTTGTTTATTTGGTAGGTCTTGAATCCTTCCTTCACCAGCCTCTTTGTGTGTGTGTGTGTGTTATGTACACATATCGCACTTCAGAATTTTTCTGAATCCGTATTAATTTACGTAATAACTTTACCGTACAAAAAGCTTTTCTTTTCAACTTTGAAACAGCCATCAGTTTTTATTTTATAAAAAAATTCGTAAGGCAACTCTGAATGGTTCGTCTCATACAAATATAAAAAGTTAAGTAATACTTATTTATTTCATTACATGTTTTCTCTTTTTTTATTGGCAATGTCTATGTCAAACTGTATGAAAAGAGCGAAAATTATAGATACATACGAAATACAACATTTTAAAATAGTGCTGCTAAGTTTTAAATACGATAATCAAATTCAATGTTTAAAACTGAAGTTCACATTGCTTTTTTTTTAGTTAGGCGTAGGAAACTAAATTTAAAATTATTTCCTGAGCCGTTTATTAATTATACCTTTAAAAAATTTAAGTTACTGTACTCAGATATGTCGTAAAATTCGATAACGTGACAAGTCAAATGTTTAAATCACGATTAACGATGGTCAATAAATGAGCTTATTAGTCTAAGTACTGATATTTCATTACTTATAATTTCTACGAATAAAGCACAAAAATATTTGTTATTACTTGTAACAAATATGTTCATATCATTCTTTCTTCAGTAGAAACATTCGTCAAAGAAAATTTTATAGCATTTGGATGTGAAGAAATAAATCCTTTCAGAGGGGATGGTAGGTGTTTGTTGGTTATTTAAATATTTTCGAACGTTGATGAACAATTAAAAGTATCGAATTACGAAATTTTTATTAATTTTTCTTTAAGTAACAGTAAACGTGATATTTTACAATAAAATATTTAGTTACGTTTTATCACATTACCTTGTGTCACATTAAAAAAAAAAAAAACGTTACAGCAGCTAACAGCATTAGAACGTTTCGAACAGTGTTCCTAAAAACGCTGTTGTATGTCATGTGTTAATTTCATTTAGACAAAATCTCCTTACAGCTCATCCTGCTAAGTAATAATCTCAACAAGAAGATCAAGTCTCATATGTTTCTGACATAATCGCTTATCTCTAATAACAAGCCTATAAATTGGCCAACATGTATCTTGGGTTGTTAGACGTTATCAGATTCCCTAACAATCAACAGAAGATTTACAAGCCAAACGTAAGTACTGTACACCGAACAGAACTAACTGTGAGTATCTTAAAACCTTTTTTTAAAGGCCTTTAAACGCTTCGTGTTACAGATTTTTTATAATATCAGAAAATACAAATCTTAAAATAAACTAAACCTAAAAATTTTTAGTATGTTTCCGATAGCAGTAGCCGTTAAAACGCGTATACATATCACTTCAAGTAGCATATATCACTTCATGTAGCATCATTAACATTACATAATTTTCCACGAGTCCTAATGTTAATTTTTTTTTGTCGTTAGTGAAAATAATTGAACGTTTAAGTGAAACCTATACATCACCTACAATGGTTTTTGTAAAGTTGTTAGTAGTATAGTCGTTTTTCAATTTTCACTTACTCTTTTTGGAATAAAAATTTGATCTTGCTGTCGAATGCTCATTTTATTCAGATTTTATAACACTCATATTGGTACGGGGTCAATTTTTTAGATTTAGTAACTTCTTACTACGCATAATGTTATTTAAACTACTTTGCAGCTTGTAGGTATAACCAAGAATTGTATTTAATAGTTTTGCTTACATAGATACAATAAACCCATTATTGAGCAATTTTAAATTACATTCAATTTGTGTCACACGTACTAACCGCCAACCCCGTCAACCGTAATATAGTACTGCGTCAGATATGGCATCTCACAAGTTATCAATGGTCACACATGCCAATTCCTGACTTCATTGATAGCAGTGCAAACATCACCACACAGCATCTTATGAAATAATAAATTAAAAGAAAATTTCTCTGTACTGCAACATAAATGTGTGTGGTGTATAACTGAATGTGTTGCAATGAAATTAGCACACATTGTGTAAATTAATTTGGTTGGGTTTATTTACATTAGTTTGTAGTATAGAGTATAGGTTGTTCTGTCAGCTCTAAGAGGTAAATACTTCAGCGCTCGTAAGGTTGCACGAAGTAATCATGGTTCAAGGATGGTATACAAGAAACGGAAGCGCATGAAAGAATCCGCCGGCCAATGGAAATATACGTTACGTTACCAACCTCAGAAAATTGGTAGAGAAACTTTTTCAAGTTAATCAAACCACGATCACCGTGGCAGAAGGAGAATGGTCTGACCACTACACTACTATTTCCTAACTCCTTACCCATTTATCTTTAGCATAGGTCATAGATTTTTAACGATGGACTGTTTTATCTATAGAATGAACCAAGGTATTTTGGGATTAGAGTTAAGCATTATGTTCAGAATTTAAGCACGACAGAAAGTAATTGTGATGAAGAGAATAGTCTCCAAGTCTTACGACATGTTAGCGAACACAAAAAGAAACTTATTTACTTGGCGTGATAAGAAATAATGGAATCAAATATTGTATCCAATATAATAACTGGATAAATTAATTATAGTGAGACTACTTACCTAAGAATATAGTAGATGCTGTCTACTTCGTAAACTCGCAATCAACGCTCTCGTGGATTTAGTAAATTTACCTAATTTTATAAAACTTTTTTTTCAAGTTAGCGTTATAAATATTTATACACTGTAGCAGTTAAATGCCTATTTTACTTACATAGAAATCATAATCCATCATCAATACTAGCAACATCAAATACGTTATTATTTCAGATAAATCTAAATGGATATCCGTGTCGCCCTTCTCCTGCTACTCAGTGCCACGTGGGTGACTTCAAATGACTCTCTTCCTCAGTGTTCACCTTCAGCTCCAAGAGGAGTTCATTTCTCCATCACCAGCAAGAGAAACCACACTGGACACTGGAATGCGCTGGTTATAAAATATTTGACATTTATAAAAACCAATAATTATAGTTTCTGCACAAATGTTATAGTAATAATGCCTAAACTGTTGGTTCGTTGTTTGCTTAAAGATAATACTTTCTTATTTCGGTTCCACACAGTCACAAAGTTTGTACACTTTATAAGCTTTCAGTTAAACACATTTTCAACCACTTGGAATACATTATAAAATATTTAGGTTATATAAGAGTGTCTGCATGTATTTGCAGTGTTAATGTAGTGATAAGACAAATTACTACAATTCGGAAGAACGCGGGTTGGATTACAAGTTATGATCTTCTGATTTTCCAGTACTCTACCATGCCACAGCTGGAATGTCATTTAATCAAATAGTTCCCACATAAAAGGCCCTGTGCGTTGTTCGTGGCAGCCTAAAACCCCAGCAAACATAAACTATAATTTAAATACTTACTGATTTTTATAGCGTATATTTAATAAGAGAGTGATCTGAGAGTAAATATATTATAAACATTTGTTGTTCTATTTTGATACCGGTAAGTTATTGTAAATAGTTAACAAGTTAGCTTCTTATACCAGTTAATAAATTTCTAAATTCTTCAAATATTTTACAATATGAAAAAAATCGGAAATTAATGACAGCAAAGATGAAAGTCATTGGCAAACATAAAGTAAGAGTAAATGTAATAATACGACAATTTCAAGCAATAATTGATAACCTATAAATCTTTCACACTGATTTCTTAAATGCTATTTTGATATTTTTATAGTGATACGTTATGACGAAAAACAACATTTTACTTCTTTGTATGGTAACAAAAATATATCAATATATTTGAATATTAATTTTTATGTCTGTGAATGCACACAATTATTTCTTTCAAATGGTAGACAATTTAGGAACCATTCATATTGGTTTCTTAAAAGATGTTTGTACGTTTTTAATATATATATATTTATATTTATTTATTTATTTATTTATATATAGCCTATATTATACGCTAAGAAATTATAGGAAGTTAAAACGCAAAAAAAAAAAAAAAACTACCCTGATATTTTTCCTGAAAATTATTTTTAAAACAATTATCTTGAGTTTCGTAAAATACTCATTCTTTGCCTTCCTCTTCAAAATATACCTAAACGCCTACGTCTTGCACGACTTTATTAAATAAAATCTGAGTTTTTTTACAGCCTTTATTTTTAACAAAGCGTAACTGTTCTGTTCCTGCTCCTTTTCAACCCAGAGCAACTTGCGTACTAATACGGTACGTAATTCACAAATACGTAAATTAACTACGAATGTAGCATGGTGTGAGCGTAGCAAGATTGAGTATATTTCTTAACTTTCAGGCCATACTTAGGAATAACGTTTGAATTGTGTGACAAAATATGAACATCTTGCGTTATATAAAACAGTAATGAAAGTAATAGCACATAACTAACCAAATAAACGTTTGTATGCGTGCTCTTATGTTAAGAGTAGGTTGTAAATTATTAAAGTATATTTAACTTGCCCGTAACGCCATAACTTAACTGTCATTATTATTAACTTCCGAAATTTTTAAATAGATTATAATATGTTCTGAAAAATCAGACTTTTTTTTAGATAAAGTGAAGAATCATTACATTCGTTCCTTTGCATTTTTTAAACGTGTGTTTGTAAATTATGTTATCTAAATTTGGCGTATTCAATGTTTCTTTCGTCCCAAAATGGTTTGCTCCACCCTAAAAAAACATTTAAACCAGAAATAATTTTAAATATGTAGTTTAAACAATTTAAATTCTACCACATATAATGAAAAACTGCTGTATACCTCAACCAGACATAGTATTTATTGCTTTAACAAGGTAAAAATATACTGTTAAAAAATAATGCAGCTTGTTGCTTAAATACAAGGTAGCACTTAGCTGGCAGGTTCAGTCATAAATTTAAACATTGTGGTTACATTAGCACGCCATTTGGTACTAATAAATTTCTTCAGAGTTAATCGTGAGAGGAACTCTTTCGCAGGAGATAAGTGGCTGAAAATGTTGCTGTTATTATGTAAGGTGTATTTTAATCTACTGATAAAAACAAAAATTTTTTTAACAAATGGAATACCAGTTGCGAATTTAAATATTTGTACTTCTAGGACAGAGCATTATTGGAGAATCAAAATACCGAAATATCAATCAAAAGCACGTGATCTCTTTCACATTACGTGTTATTTTATTTTCCAGGTTCACTTGAAACAAGGCAGTCAACTAGCTGACGATGTAAACAAAGAAACCGGATCACTGGAAGTGGATGTGCAACAAACCTCTGAGAAATGCGGAAACTGGGAGACAATTGACGTAATGGTTACACTTTCAGGTACATATTCTTCTCTGACCGACCAAGGTATTAAATACATTTTTAATTTTGTATAAATCGTCATTTAAGAAATCCTATTTACATGAAATTAATAAAAATGTGTACATGTTATCTTTGAGTAGTTAATAAATTTAATTTAAAAAATTTCTGAAAATCGGTAATTTATTTTAATGTAGGTATAGTCAACTGAAAAACGAAGTACAGCGTAATGTTTCATTTTATGTACGCATGCTGCAAATAATTAAAGTGAAAAAATGGTTTACTTTACATAATTACTTTACTATCCAGTTCTTTTAATTTTTTTTTCTCAATTTCATTGTTCTGTTTTACCTTAGCCTTAAAGGCCCTTAGTGGTGAGCCAGCATTAAATTATATGGGTTGTAGACATGATGTCTTCATCCCGTGTTCCAAGGGCATAAGTGTTTATACCTATCTTTGTATATAGAATCAAAATGTTTTGAATCCAGTGTACAAAATTGTTATTTGCACTTAAAACTTCCTCATGTAATTATTAATTAACGTGTTAGAGTGATCCATTAATTATGAATAGCTGGAATCTTTGTAGCCCTATTTGAGTGAATGAGTATTTTATCTGTGATGTATTTTTTTTTTCAGTGTTTTAATTTTTTTGTAATTAGGGTTTAGCTAATTTTTAAGTTCACATGATAAAACCTCTAATTTCATTTAAATTTAAAAAACTGTTAAACAAAAATTCTACTAGTTATTAGTTGTAAGCACATAATGTTTAATTATATTCAAAAGTGTATGTAATTTAAGTGGTTAAGTGTAAGAAAAGGTAAAATGCCTTAACTTCGCCACATTATTAATAAAGACGTTATATTATTATTATATATACGATGCAACATAAATGTTGTAAACAGCCATAAATATAACCAAAATAAATGTGTTAATGTGGCAGGTTAAGAAGTGTCGGTCTGGGATGTATTAACGTCGTTCATCTCATGCACTTTATTGCTTCCATTCTCTGCCGTGACTGTTTGCTTTCAACACTTCGTTTGCGGAATCTTGTTTGTGAGCCGCGCTCGTCCATTTCTTGTAGTAGACTGCTGTACCTATATAATGTTCAATATTTCTCCATAAATAGAAATGTCCTGAAAAGTAGCTATCAAATGGTTTCCAGCCAACTACGAAAACATCTAGCTTTGATAGAGACAGTAATATCATAACGTTTTTCTATGCGGTAGGATGATAAGGGGTAAATAATGTGCCACTATGGAAAGGCCTGTATCAGGAAAAGACATAAAAATTTTCTTAGCAAATAAGGTCTTCTCTCGCACCGATAAACCGAACTATTGAAAGAAATAAACATAACTTTTATGCGAATAGTATCGTGTGATATGTTCCTTAGTTTATCCAAAGAATATAATTATGTATTTCTTAACGTGAAAGTTAACATAAATTATATTCTCAATCAAGCTACAATACAACGTCGTCGGCGGTTCGGTGATGTAAAACTCCCAGTCTGACACGAGGAGTACCTTATTAGACCCGATCAAGCAGGAGAAGAATTATCATGTGAACTGATACCAATATCATAATTTCCCTGCAGACAACACGCAGGAGCTGCATAGAGCTCTACAAAAGCAGAATTATCACATACGTAACACGTCAGTTAAATAATGCAAGTAATCTAATATTAGGCAGAAAAATGAAACAAACAATACTACCTCCTAATAAATTAGTCACTTTCTATGCTTGGTAATTGTTCCAGGCATCGCTAACTCCTGGAGTAGAGTCCGTAAGAAACTGACAGATGCATTCTATTTGCGCAGTAGACTTTCATATAACTCACCAGATGATCATTTTGCCTCTTAGCACGAAGATTCGTAATCTACCTCTGGATTATTTCGTTTGCTCGTTCGTTTTCTAATGGTGCTCCGCCCGATCGCACTTGCGTTAGGCTATCGCACTGTAATAACTTAATATTTTTCTTACCTTCACTAGAGAGAATTTACTGTCAGTCACTAACATAATCTCTCAACTACAATATACAGTTGACTGGAGAACTATGCCCCTTCATACAAACCCAACAAACATTCGGCTGGCAATACAGCTCAGTACTACCTGTAGTCTTCGTGATGTGAAAGACAATCTAACCTCATACTTCTTTATTTCAGCTCCTCCAGACACGGCCAGACCTGGTCCAGGATATGAGCTGGTGCCTGACCTAGGATACTACAAGCTACACATAACTCCCAAGACTTGGCCTGAAGCTCGGCAGATATGTGACGACGAAGGAACTCACCTCGCCATTATCAACTCTGAGAAGGAGCTAAAGTCTCTGCAGGGTATATTCAGTCTTTATCCCAAGATTCAAGATGGCTGGCAGAACTATCATGCATACGTCGGCTTCCATGATCTCTACGTTGAAGGACAATATCTCACAGTATTTGGTAAGTAAACAATTTAATAGAACGACGTATGTACTGTTTTTTTTTTTTTTTCAAATATTTGAGGACTATAACGCATTCTGTAAAACCAAGAGAAGGATGGTTATCTGTTGTTAGCTTTATGATTGCCCGTCCCCTTTTTCAAGAAGACTGTGATTTGTTGCGATTATTTTAATATTTACATTCAAAATAATAATTTTAATGACTACTTCTTCAAAAAAGTTCTGCATTTTTCTAATTCGCTGTTTTAATACCTATATTTTTCATGGTCAAAATCATAAAAGTATTTGTGCGTTGTGATAATGAAAAATGAAAATTACCAAATTATAGTTAACTTAAATGTTACAGGTTATAAAATGCCCTTACTATCTTGAAATTTTCTGTTTAAAACAATATATAGAAAGTGGTGAAAAACAACACATTTCACCATTTTCACCAGAAATAATTATATACGGTCATAAGTGTGTATTAAAACTGTTGACAGAACTAGCATGATGCAATTTTAAATGTGATTACCGAAAAAAATTAACAACGTAAATAGAAGAATTATAAGAAATACAACCCTTGTTTGTGTATACAAAAATCTCTTATTTTAAATTGAAATAGAAATATGTCTTAAGGAAGTAAATCAATAAATTTTCCAAATCTTGTTGTTAGTTTAAAGGCACCACGTGATCATAGTTTGTTAGTTAAAAATTTACAAAAACTTTCGTTTTCATGCTACGGGGTGTGAAAATAAAAGGGAAAACATGCATGTGAACTTTTCTTTAACTCCTGAATAGAAAATAAAGGCGTTACATTTAATTAGAATTATTTTCATGTCCACGTAGTCACTGGAATTACCCGAGATACAACTGGCTGTGTATTTTCTTTAGTATTATATTACTATTTTAATTTCGAAAAGCTTTTAATTTATTTTCACTGTGACATTATTAATCAAAACACATTGATACCTAATGTACACGTTAATAGAAATTAAAATATCGAAAGGGAGTGTGATATTTTGACGTAAAATGTACAAATGTATGCATATGAATGTGCAGCTGTGAATGAAATATGTAGTAACTATCACGTTTTCTGACAGAGAATCTTAGTGTACAGTGTCAGCATCGTACTCGTGTCGCAGAAGAGTAAACGTGTATTGTAATTACTACTATAATTATTGCTATTATTATTTAAATTAAAAACGTTCGAAAACACTACGTACTAGAACAATGTTTTCAGTAAAGAAATGTTATGTAAACGCGAAGATTATTTTAAAAAAGGATATATCTAAAGGCATACAAACTGTTTTGAAACATATTATACTAACAAAAAATTATTATTGACAGCATATTTGTTTATGTAGCTTACCAGCAAACAGCCCTTTTGACGTATTTGGTTACTTTGAATTAATTATCCTGTATAATCAAGCTAACCTAAGATAACGCACTGAGAGCATGATTAAGTAGCCCGATTGACAGTCTGTGGCTTTATTATCAAATTGGTATGAAACAACGAGATTAAATTTCTTGTTATCGAAAACATGTTGAATAAATTGAAATATTTCTTCACAGAAAAGCGATACATAGGAAAGGTAATAGTTTATGGGAAGGGAGGCGTCTCTCTACTAGCATCACTTTTTTTTTTTCAAAGAAAGTGTAACATCGCAGGGCAAACCAGTTTGCCAGAGTTTATGATAGAGCACAAATAACAAATATTGTAACACCTATACTTCGAAGATGTCGACCAACTTGAAAGGTTTCATGGAGGAAAAGGTTCGATGGCTCAATTGCATTCACTTTTTTCCGAGTGACTATATAGTACGCTTGTTAAAAAAAAAAAAAAAAAAAAAAAAAAAAAAAAAAAAAAAAAAAAAAAAAAAAAAAAAAAAAAAAAAAAAAAAAAAAAAAAAAAAAAAAAAAAAAAAAAAAAAAAAAAAAAAAAAAAAAAAAAAAAAAAAAAAAAAAAAAAAAAAAAAAAAAAACATGTTTAAGTAAAAGTACATTTTTAGACCCGACAAAAATTCCCTCACTTGAGTACCACAGAGGCTGCGGTTGTGCAGTGGTCGAATCAATCGGCTCCTACAATAATGTTATGGGTTCCACTACCGGTAGGTTCACTCCTGATATCGGCAGGAAACCAGCCGGAAATTTCCGTTGAGCAGCGTTTTACATGGAAGTAATATCGTTTTTTCCCAATCTTGGATTCCCTCTTTACTCCTTGCGTATCTTATGTCATCCTTGACAGTAATGAAGACCTCACTCCCAAGCTCCCACCAAAATTTCTCTCAACCAATAGTAAGATCGTATACAATTACTGTTACATACACATTCGGCATATAGGCCTACTGCTTTATTTAACTGATAAAATCGTTCTTTTACGGAAATTACATATGCTATGTGTTTCATTTTTACTAGCGCCACCAGGCAAGATTGGCAAGTGTGAGGTGACAGTATCGGTGTAACATTTGTGATCGAATTGTAGAGTCTGTTCGCTCCTCATAGTTAGGATCGGCGTGAATGAGTGTATCACAGTGTAACATTTGCCGTCATGCTCAGACTGTCTAGAGAATGAATACTTGAATACTATAAATAGAATAACCCCTAGGCAATCTACTGGACAGTGAAACAAATTGTGGTTTGCAGTAGTTAGTTATATTGTACTTACGTGACAAACAGAATCATAATGTTATTTTATTCAGGTTTTACATGGTTTCTCCTACGTGCCCTCGAACACCACAAGGTCGTAAATGTGGTACACGGGTGGCAAAGTGTAAGGATTCATTCAAGGCTTATATATAGAAACAATCCCGGCGTGTGTTAAGGTATTTGACGCTTCGTAAAGAGAGGCAGCAACTATAGTTTACTGTTGTGGCGGAAATATAACATTCAGATAATACTCACAAGACCCTGGCAGTGTCTAGGTTCCTCTGAGTGACTTGCCCCAGTATGCTGGGATTTAAACCCAGTCCATTGCTTTTAAAGGTTATCTCATTGGTGACGTTGTTTCCGTGTTCCTCAATTATGGAGCTGTAAACACATGTTCGACCAAGAAAATTTGATATATCGATTGCCAAGTTTTGTATTTCCCGGACTAAAAATGTTATTAATTATGTACCTGTACAACATTAAGAGGCAAATGCGCTTTTATATTTCACTGAGTTTATTAAATTACACACACCCTAAATAATTAAATTGTACATCTCAGATACGAATAAAATATAATCACTCATGTTCAGGCAATGGTATTTGTGAAACTTTGAAGCAATAATACGTTGAAGACTCAGTGAGTTAAAGAGATACTGATGGTCTCATAAAATGCATTCTATAATATTATGGCATTAAGAGACATAAATATGAATATAATAATTGGGCTGAATCTAATTTACTTAAATAGCATAGAAGATATTGTAATAAATATGAGTAGATATATAGCAGTTTACATATTCAACGTATCTGTTTCCTTTCATTATTCAACATTGTCATTGTTGGTGAACCAATCCGCTCTTAAAGTCATATTGTCATTGTTCTTTTGATTAACAATTACATTTTCGAAATTACTACGATGTTAAATCTATTGTCTTTTATTCCCAAAATCATATGATTTTGTGTTAAGTGTACACTGCGGCACCATTGTTATATATTTTGATTCATACTTGGAAACACAGAAAATAGCAATTAGTAAAATATGATAGAAATTATATGGCAACTAAACGGTTGTGTGCAGCAAACCTGTTTAGATATTACCTAGTGTATTAAGCTTTTACCTGCGCCGATGTTTGTGTATATTATTTTAATTTTCTTCTCCTTCTACCACTAGTAGGTTAAGTGTCAACAGTGTCTACTATTTGTAAGCCTGTCTTCTTGATAACATTACCACTACTTTACTACTATTTTAAGGCGAACCATTTGCACCACAGTGGGTCAAAATACACATTTGAGACGACATATAAACTGAACTGTTTTTATAGACTTTACGCAAATTCGAGCGAAATTTATCGGGTTGTAGAAAACTGCAATATGTAACAACACACGTTAAATTTTTTTTTTGTCATCATTGTGATTAAGACTATATTCGTTTCCATTGTAAATGTGTTTTGCTTTAGCGTACAACAGATAATTTTGGATTTTCCGTTTAGCTTTTTAGTTTTATTCTGTAACTCAGGAACTTTTCTCGCAATGGCGTATAACCCCAAAAACTGTTTGGTTTATCAAACAAACACACAAGAAATTTTCTATAGATCACAGTGAACAACTAATCATCAAAATTCGTATCCCATTATTTACTTCAATTGAAATAAACGGTTATATACATCCAGGGGAAAAAATCTAATTGATAAAACACTAACCGAAAAGTAATGGAAACAAGTTTTTTTTTTTTTTTTTTTTTTTTTTTTTTTTTTTTTTTTTTTTTTTTTTTTTTTTTTTTTTTTTTTTTTTTTTTTTTTTTTTTTTTTTTTTTTTAGGTAAAAGATAAGGCTAGTTATGGAGAAAAATTCGATGTGTATTCACGGCTGTTGTGAAATATGCCTCTATTTGTTCCAGGCATAATCCCCCATCCGGCTAGGAACACAAATTACATTGTGATAATGGATAAGCATAAGTCTACAGAAAACATGCATACATTTTACACTTAATATTCATAAAGAAAATTGTTTCTATGACGCGAATAATGTTTTTTTCTCTAATATCTGTCGCACTACCTTAATCATTCTCCACTATAACCTAAATTGATTTTTTTATTAGAAACTTTTGTTGTCACTGCTTCTCCACACACATATGTATGTGCATGTATGTGTGTATGCATATAAATATAAATTAATGTGTATATAATGATATAACGTGGTGGGATATTAAGTAACTGATGTCGTACGGATAATGTCTCTATTTAGCTACTGGCTTACCTATCAGAAAACAAACCAATATGCTTCCGATTCTCACAGACGATGTATTTCATTTAAGAAAATGTTTACAAATAAAATGGTTTTACATTGAAATATTTTTGAACTGTCGATTGAAGCTTACAGGTGCACACCATATGTGTTCTCTACAAATTGCGTCATGACGAAATTTTTTATCGACGCCTTGCATTCCTCGAAGCAATTGGCAAGAAAATGTACCGGTGCATGTCCCATGAGGTACTAAACTAAATACGACTGACGATTGGAGACTTTCATCGCCAGTCCGTTATAGTTTAACGGCTTCTTCCTTGGCGATGAAGAGCGCGATCTCCTCCTGTGTTCTACGTCGACCTCGAACGGGGGAGTAGTGGGATTAAGAGGTCCGTTTCTTGAGAAATACCCCTATACCTTGCCGTTTATCGGGGACCTGGAGCTTCGCCTCTGACTATCTTATGACGGGTCTTTCCTCGTGTTATGTTCTCTAACCTCTTCCGATTTGCTATCACGACTACCCGACCATGAACATGGTGAGCGAAGTCTTTGAGAACGACATCGTCGACTTCGCCGACGATACTGTTGCATCTACAGTATCTATTTCCCCAACCACCTTTACTGTCTCGTTGTCCCCTACGACTGCTATAACCATCATTTTCATCTGATTTACTACCACGCGCCTTCTTAAGAGTGTTAATTTGACGCTCTTGTACGTCGTTTTCCGTACGACGAAAGTTTTCGCCCCCTTAGCAGCCACCGCTTCTATGATGTTGGTCCTTCCGGTTTTTCCAGTTCTGGCCACGAATATGCCTTTCCAGTTTATCCAGCATAATCAGCTGTTCTTGAAACAAGGTTAGAGACAAACTGTATTTGCCCACTTAGGCAACTTGGTACGACACAGGCATGTGTGTCGTCAGCAATGAAAACGGCTAATTTTCGGTCATTTCCTTATTTAAATGATGACTTCTTTCATAAATCAAACTGATATGTTCATCTACTTTTCAGTGACTCTTTGAGTCGAACTTCTCAGCATGTGAGAGAGCACGCAACAGTCTTAGCGCTCTGAGTCCACAGGACTGCCTCGTATTTTTTTCACGGAATTCAGTAATTGTGCTAGTATTTGCCTTTTCAACCTCCCACCAACAGCTCGCGGAGCTCCTAAGCGAGAAGTTTAGGTATCTGAGGCTTTCTTGCTCCGTCAAGTTGAATGTTTGAGCATATTCCTCAAACCTTTTAAGGAAATTCATTGGGTTCTCTTACTCCCCATTAGAATATTTGGGAGTAGACCGGCTGAGTCGTTGTATGGGGTGGTGGAATAATGCATCTACATTTGGGACTTGGGTTAATTCGTTTACCCCAGGTATATCCCTCGACAGGTTTGTTCCCTCGCTTACCGGGTAGATTGTTTCGCCCTCTGGTACTAGGCTAGAACGAGTATTGGTAGGCGTGTTGGCTAACTTCCGCGACGTTACCGTATGTTCTAATCTCTCCAATAGTTCGCCGAGATCCGCATTAGTTTCAGGCGAAGTCACTCGAATTTGCTCAAGTGTTTGTGCTAGTTCGTTTTCTACCCTGCACGACCTACCTTCGAATTCGGCCTTACAATTTTGACGCAAGCCGTCAACAGCCTGTTTTGATTCAGCTTTGTGCATATCGAACTGAGTCAGAACTTCGTGAAATTGTACCTCTACAGTCTCGAACCTCGAGTTGGCCTCATGTACGGTCTCTTGCACCCATGACCTACAGTCTCTAACCTCTCGAAACGAGTATTTATGTCTTGTTTCCAATTGCTTAGGATTCCAGTTAATTCACCACTAATGTCATCCTGCACGATTCGCAATTCAAGTTGTAAGTTATCTTGAATAGTCTGTAAGTCTTCTATACTAGACCGCACCTTTTGCATTTCGGTCTGTAAGTTAGTCTGCACGTCTCGTATCTTTGATTGTACGTTAGCCTGCACGTCTCGTATCTCAGATTGTAAGTTAGCCTGCACATCTCGTATCTTTGATTGTACGTTAGCCTGCACGTCTCGTATCTCAGATTGTAAGTTAGCCTGCACGTCTCGTATCTTTGATTGTACGTTAGCCTGCACGTCTCGTATCTCAGATTGTTAGTTAGCCTGCACGTCTCGTGTCTTTGATTGTACGTTAGCCTGCACGTCTCGAATTTCAGATTGTTTGCTGGATTGAATGAACTGCACGGCTTGCATGTTGTTCTTCATTTCAGCTAGTATGAAATGTATTAGTATGTACTGAATTGTGATAGGTTCTGCAGCGTTATTTTCCGTTATAACAGACGCTTCTGATAAAGCGGCATCGCTTTCCACAGTATAGCGAGCTACTACTTCTTATATTGTCTCGTCTATGTTTGTGGGAACTAAATCTTTATCAGCCATGTTTGAGTTAGGTTATACTGACGTAGTGTTAAATTCTATTAGCCAACAAGCATTAGAAAAATAATATGTTGTTATATGGCAATTTTACAGCAACGTTAAGCGGTTATCTGTTATGTTATTTTCCTACTTATCTGTACCACGGTGTGATATAAAGTTTATCATTAACTAAATAAACAGGAGATGAAACACAGTAACTGATGTCGCACGGATAGTGTATATATTTAGCTACTGGCTTACCTACCAGAAAACAAATAAATATGCTTCCGATTCTCACAGACGATGTATTTGCTTTTATGAAAATGTTAACAAGAAATAGTTTTATATCAAAATATTTTTGAAATGTCGAAGGAAGCTTACAGGTTATGAGAAATGAAATAAGATGGAACTAAAGAAAAGAAAGAAAGGGCCGTAACTCGGTACAGAGTGGCAGCCCGTCCTCTCCTGGGTCTCGAGCTAGGCAGGATGACGTATCGAAGGCTCTACAAACTACTGGATTTCCTATTAGTACATCTAGTATCTCGCAGGCATTCAACGTTTGTCCAAACCAGCTGCAAAAGAGCGGTTTTCATTGTGGAGTAATTTTATGCACAGCTTATAGTATGAACGATTAGGCTAATATACAGTTGAATTTTAACCAAGAGCCTCGTTGACGATTTCACTGCGTAGTTCGCATCGGGTTAAAATCGACCCTACCGAAGTTTTTCGCCGCTCAGAAAACGATCAGAAATGAATAATTTCTGATGGGGAAGAACACTGGTCGCACCGCTAGTCTCGTCCTTCCTCCTCTAGGATTTCGAATGACGACTGGATTCGCGGTTCTTGAACCAAAAGTTGACGGCAGGCATGTCCTTTTCCTCTCGACCATAGACATTTAAATATTTTATCTGTAACATGAGCATTTTTATGTCACTATGAGTAAATAAAAATCTAAATATGTGTCTATATATCCATTAATTCTTTATTAGGAACCAAAAGAAGAAATTCATGAGTACTTCACTGAAAATTATATTTATAATCTTTTCATTAGGAACCGAAAGACAAAAATTACGAGTGCTTCATTAAAAATTTTCATATGTATGGTATATATTAGCTTCTTCATATTGTTTAATGATTGCCTCGTAAAATTATCAGTTTATTTATCGACAGCCTCATATATTACATTATTTAGTGTATGTGTATTCTATTTTCACAGGAGAGAGCCTAAGAAGTACAGGCTACTTCAAATGGGCAGACAACAAGCCAACTGGTGTAGGAGCAAACTGTGGCTGTATTCATCGCACGTTACCTGGCCTGTATGATGTTCTGTGCCAACATCTACTGTCCTTCTTTTGTGAACATGAGGTGTATTGAATATATTCTTCTTTCACCGTCACATAAGATTTTTAAATAAAGAAAGTTAAATTTTTCAATAAACGTTTACTGTATTGAGCAAACTTTTATGGAATAACTTTTATTTGTCGATGTCTCTCTCCATTATACATGAGCATTAGTGTAAACTATAGGGTAATACAAAACATTAAGAAAACTATTCGCTACAAGGAAAATTACAAAGCTCAACATTAACCAGGCCAAATTTTAAAAAGTGTAGATGCTTACGATGTTACTTCTCTGTCATTATACCTGTCAGTAGTTGATAATAGTTTTGATGAAAACTACCAGGATAGTCTGCGTATTAATCTACACGTTGCATGTATTGGAATGAAAAATGTTGGGTATTCTAATGCTTGGTAACGTTTTATCTTAAAAATATATATTTATAAGCAAGAGAACCAGCAAATTTTGGTGCAATGAATCTTGAAACTATTCGTTTCAATGCCTCACGTGCACATATTCATCTATGCGTCATGGTTATTGGCAGAATGTATTAGTGCAGACACTTTGCACATTTGAAGATGCCAGTCTGATAAACGATACTGCAACACAACATACGTCTCTGATCTGCAGGTGTAACCCCGAGACACTGACAGTTGACAATATCCTATCACTGACCATGAAGCAGAGCTACAGCTGTGCGCATATGGCATTGAGACAAATTGTTGCAAAATTCTTATCGCTAAATTCACTGGCTCCAGCAATTCATATGATCTGAAGAATCGCATTGTTTAGTATTTTCAATATTTTCGTTCCTGGTTTATAACCATATTTGTTACATCTTTCTGCCATACTTTGCTTTCGAACAATGGTAAAGTTAGCTGTTTTCATTCTTAATAAACATGTTTTGTTTCGCAGTACGTAATTAAGAGTTTTGCAACATTTTCAATAGTATATTTTTATATTACCTAAAAGTTTATTGTTTACTGGGATGAATTCAGGAAACAAAATATTGCGTTGTGAAATAGTTTTGTAATGTTGAAATCATCTAAAAACTCCTTGGAATAAAGGTAAAGGTAGCGTAAGGAAAGTATAATTTGGTTATAAGATTTTTTTAAAATTTGATGGTGTACGAAGCATGTATAATACATTCACACAAATTTTCTTACAAATTGTCTAAACTGTGTATGAGTTAAACAACAGATTTTTAAAAAAATTGAAAATTATTGATAAAGTTTTTAAACAACACAGTAATTTTTATGATGATGTGTCTTCAAGAATTTATTACGAAAAATATTAATATCGTCTTCCACAAAAGCATTACGCTTTACTTTTAACAAAATTGTACCAATATTACTATATTGTTAACATAACATGGAAAACACTAGCTAACTATTTCACTGTATTATAATGCACGTGTTATCTTGTGGCATGCCAATTGTAGTATTATAATATATTACACACTACGTGTTTTATTATTCTTCATTATAATTAAAATGTACTATTCTATTGCTTTATTGTTTTAATTGAAACAATATTAATTATTAAATGGTGCTGTAACAGTAAAATAAAAACATATAATTTTAATTAGGTGCTAATTTTTGTAATAGAATTTATCTGATGAATAAATAAGATTTTATAATAAAGCAGCGAAAATAAACAAAGGCAATATAATGACTTTGCTTCAGCTGGCCAAATATCTAAATCAATAAAACATCTAAACTTTTACGCACTTCTATTCATTTGTTAAACAGCAATGATAAGTAAAGTTTTTTGCAGGAAGCATTTACTTTCCTGACAGTCTTATATATTTGATAAATGTCTCATTTCTGAGGATTTCGCTGGTCATTAAAAAATGTTAAAAATTCTCGTACGATCACTACAACGATCAGTGTCATTTACATATCTGTAAATAAAATGTAAATCTCTGGTAAGACAAAAAATATATATATTTCTCAGACAGCTTAGGGCAATAGTTGTAGTTATAAGTAACTCCATTAAGGGAAATAAATTCTTCTTCAGATGTTCAGACTATTCGCATGCAGTCATTACTGTAGTTTTTATGTATGTTGTCGTGTATACTACATCTAGAACAACTCCCGCACGAGAAGAAACAAAGATCAGTTGAACAGGTGACACGATTCTAGTAAATAAAGCTTTTGCTTCGTCTGCAATAAATTAAATATTCTGGGAATAAATGAGCAAAAATCTTGTTCATTCTGTTTTTTCCTAATGTTCACGGCATACAGCTCTCGCGGAGTTTGATTTTGAAGGATACAAGAGAAAACTGTTTCCTGTAGACGTATAAGTGAAGAAAAAACGCCATTGCTCAGAATTCGTAGTTTCATCAGCAAATGTACAATTTTTTTAAGATAGGACTTAGCAACTGATCGCATTATTCATAAAATCGTACTTTTCTATGCACGTTCTTTTCAGGTACATCATAAATAAAGATTATAAGTTACTATATAGCGTTTGACGCGAACAGATTAAATTTTTACAAATTATGTATATATATTTTCCGTTTCATTTTCAACACGTGAAACAAAATATGTAACAAAATAACCTCTTACATAGTGACAACTCTTAGCAATCTTTGCATCCTGGAGTACATCACACAAACATTATTGGCATCTCTTAAAAACCGTAAATCATATTGTGTAAGGTGACCTATTTTCTGCCTCGAAATTTACATTGCAATTTTTGACTTAGTAAATATCTCACACAAAAGGTAACGTCAAAGTGAAACGTTATTTGAATCATTGTTAGCTATGAAAACTAAGACGCCAATAACTGGACGGGTTGGGGGTTAAATGAATTGTTGCTTTTGGGGGGGGGGGGCAGTCCACCACAATTTTTTTAATGGCATACTTTGTAGATTGTTGGAATTGTGGCTCCTTGTAAGGACAACCATTCAAGGTTTTTTTTTAGCAGTGGCATATTTAACAGAAATTCTGAATTGTGGCCTTTTGGAATTAAAAATGGTAATCAAATCAAGAATACAAGTTCGGATCTGCATGTCTCATATCAAGATCTAGGTCAGAAGTGAGAGTTTGTACTGCTGTCAAATTTCCAGTGTTATAAAGAAGTACGGAAAGATATGTTCGCGTCAGGCAGGTGATTATAAGATTCCTCTGGTATGTTATCTGTTCACAAGTGTTTACAGGAGATATATGAGTATTCACGTTTCTACACGCCAACAAAATCGCACGGTTATGACTCAATGGCCTTGTTCTCGAGAATTTCTGAAGAGTGATGTTTTCTTCAGTAGGGACTCATAACGTTTTCAGAACTTCTGTGTAATTCGTATATGTGTAAAATAAATTTCGAATCTTGCTGCCTATTGATATCAACGCGACTAATAATATTACAGTGATTATACTGCACACAACGTAATACTAACACTGTTCATATCACAGTAAATTGAATGCTAATAAAACTTCAATAATGTAATTGTGAAACGAATCTACAAGTAAAATCCTCCCAGACATTAAATATTTCTATAAAACAGTAGTACGTATAGAAAATCGTGTCTCCAATCGCAGAAAATACTTTTCAAAATACTCTATTCTACAGGATGTTCCTGCACAACAGGTAGGTACAAATGGTGAGATTGTGAATCCCTATAAAATTATAGGAATAGTTACATGAAGCAGTTTACGCATAGCGCTATTTTTAAGGGAAAAGTCAACCATTGAGCATCGATTTTTAAAATTGTATGACCCTAAGAAATCTTTTTATGTTCTGAAAAACAGTTTCTCATTAAAGTTTTTCATGAAGGTTACGTGCATTGTTTTGTGTATGTGTAATAACTTCTTTGAAAACAGTAAAAAAAAAAAAACAAATTAATGCTGGAATGGATCCGCATCCGCAGCAAAGACCATGGCCGATTCCTCTCCAGTTTCCCAATATCTTTAATGAACTTGGTTGTCAACGAAATGTTTAACTCCACTTCAAAAAAATTAGCGATTTACAATAAAACTCACTGTGGAAACAATTACAATACCTGGCACGTAGGCAACAACTGTTACACTCGCAACAGAGTACGTACAGAAGTCTTGTAAATGTATATTGTAATCAGAAAAATGCACCTTGTGCTGCAGTCTTTTAAAAACGTGTCTCCAATTTAAGTATAGGGAACCACAATAAATAAATCTTAAATCTACAGCTCCATACACACCTATGCCCAGCACATACCTTCATCTCTTGCGCATTTCAGGTGTGAATTTATGTAACAAACAACCGACGTTCGGGTGCCTAAAATGCTATACTTGCTTAGTACAAGTTATAGTGCTCACCTCACATGCAATGTATTGCCGCCACTGAATATTTGTATGATTTTTTCTCTCGTAAATGTTGCATTCTAGGTACTTGCAATAAGAGGACCTTTTTTGTTACTTAGGGTATACTGTTCAGAAAAACAACATAAAATGTTCACAAAACCCAACTGCACAAAAGTTTTGGTCAGTAAAAGGGTGGCCACACCTGTTATTTTACGGAAGAGGAAAGTTTTAAATTGTGGATTCTTCACAAGTTAAAGATTTCGATAACACTGATTGTTGTGTGCCGAATTGTAATTTATCTCCACGTGGGTTTTGATATTTTGCTAAAAAAAACTATTTTAAAAATTTATTTCCAAGTGTTAATATCGCCCATAAAAATAGTGCCAGGCGAAAATTGCTTTAATATAAAAATACCTAACTTTTATAAGCAATCACAATATAATCAATTGTACGTGTAGTAGACGGACTTCCTGTATAATCTCTAGAAATTAATAATTATTTTATTAAGTTTTTTTACTAGCCCTAAGTCGCTTTCGAATGTAAACAATGGAAATTTTATTTAAGAAAATATTTTACATAATATATTGGATCAAATCTTCATAGACACAAAATGATACCAGCAATGTTTCTGTCTGTTAACAAGAAAATCTTGCGATGAAGTAAATTCAGGTCTGGTAAGATAGTTTCTTTAGGAATTTTCAGTATTTCGTAGTTATCTACTTATGCCGAAGTTGTGCATCAAACCATAAATCTCTCAATGCCAAATACTTTGCACAAGTAGTTAACGTCCTACACAGTAAACATATTGACGGAAAGTAGTTATGTGGTTGTGTACTGAAACTAAAATTGAGGAGAATGTGTACAGGTAATATAAAATAACGATCATCATTACTTCACCGTTAAAACCCGTTACTATATTAGTTACGTGTTTAACAATTAAACTGGTTCTTTCCGTATATAAAACTAATTGACATGCAATTATAAATGTTAATTTCACAAGACCATTCCGTCCAATATTTTTTTTTACAATCAGAATGTTTATTTTTTTATTCGCAGTGTTCACTTATCCCCACAACCCTAGTGCTAAATCCATTCGAAACTAGGCAAATACCATTTTTGTGGAAATACTGTGAAGTAAAATTCACTTAAGCAAATTAATTACACATAATTTGAGCTTATTTCAACACTTGAGGCATCCTATTCCGGAAAACGTAATCGATTGATTGCACTTTACTACAGTTATGGGGTGGTTTTCTTAATCACTATCATATAATAAAATGTCGAAACCGTAAATTTCAACCATATCATTTCCATACTTCTAAAGTTCTTACAGGGTTTTTACATTCGAATTTAAGAGTATCATTTCAATACAAGAAGTATTACAAACGATGTTTCATCGAGAAGGCGAAGTGACGTGAAGAAGAGGTGATTATAATATGATCAAATAGAACGGAGCGATTTAAATATATTTCTTCCGCAAAATTAAATAATTTTTTACTTGCCAACAAAAATAAAAAGATCCAGCCCAGCATTATACTTGTAGCTATGTTTATTGTTGACAAAAATTCCTACGTACAAGTATGAAAGCCAAAAAATTCTAAACAACCTATTCGAGAACGTTATGGATCACACTCCGACACTTCCGTGTGGTCGTTTAGAAGTGATATTTCGTACTTCATAAGTAATTCTGTTAAAATTAATTAAAATTTTTTGTGTAAGTTTTCTTTACAAAATAATGAGTTAAGCGGTAAACAGTTATACATTTAAAATATCTTTATATTTGATGGTTTGTTATGTAAAATAGCATCGCTACGAAACTGTAGTATTAAAAATAAACCAGAACAATGTTGTAAAACTAACCAGCGAATGTAAGAACTAGCGTATGAGAGTAAGGTTCTGTGGCAGCCGACGAGGACATCCGTTTAAATACTAATTACAAAAACCAGGACAATAAGTTTAATGGTTACAGCAGTCTTGATTTGAATACAACAGGGATCCCCCAGAATTCCACGAAAAATCTGAAAACATAAGTAAATTACACACACAAATATACACAAGTGTACATATGTGCATACAGTATGAGCCTGAATAACACCGACAAACGCTGCCAGGTGATTCCTTAGGAAAAAATACGACGAAAATGTAAGAACCATTTTTCCCGAAATATTACGGGAGTAGTGCGCCCCCAAAAGTCGGATTTTGAAACGATTTAAATATATTACGTTAGAAACTAATTTAGATTAAGTGGCAAATAGACGAATAGCGTTTTGTATAATGGAGATCGTTCACCTCGAGACATGTGGTTGGAAATATCAACCCCCTTCATTGTGGAAATGGGGGTTGCCTCCCTGCATTTGCGTGAATTTTATTAGCGAACACTTGTAAGAGATTTATGTTGTGTATTTACTACTAAGCACGTTAAAATTAACAAAAATGTCGTCTTGTCCGAACACTCTCAGGTGATCCGTTTGCGATAAAATCCGTGGTGACATTATTCAAAACAGCAAGCGCGTGGCCTGTCAGGTAGGCAATACACTACACACTGGATGTGTAACTATGATGAGTGATAGACACTGAATTACTATTATTTAACCAATGTACACGACACTTTACACATTACAATTTCTGTGGGCACTGTCTGTGTTTAAAAAGAAGTTAATAGGGGTAGTTTCTCAAATTTCATCTCGTATCACGTACAACTTTTATTTTGTTAATTTAATTTAATACGTCCGTATTGGTCTGAAAATCAACAACAAACTCTACCCGCATACTCATTATTAAGAATTAAAACAAACCATGCTTGCAATGTACAGTATACGAGGTTTCGTAAGATTGTGGGCCACCTTGAAGTGTGAGCGGAAGCCTAACTATTTTTTCTCGCCATAACATCTTCTGTGCGCTGGCTGTGGATGGATAAGCAAGAACTTCTGAACTCCAGTTTGCTGCAGCTGCTACAGAAGATAAGTTTCCTTGGCTAAGCAAATCAAGACAGCCATTGAAACACTAACCACAGGTGGCTGGATATCATGGTTTGTCTATCATGCTGATTTGTAAAAATCTGTTATCTCACCTCCAGCAATCAATGCACTCTTGCCTCTCTTTCCAGACAATGCAGACTCAGTGGCAAAAGGCATTGTATGGACATTGTGAAGGAAGCAGTTCAGCACTCAAATCCTCGTCAAATTTCTGTTCTGGCTGCAGATCAGCCACTTTATGCCCTCGAGACATGGCCAGCTATTTATGGAGAAGACTACTTTGTCACTATGTTCTGTGTCTTACACATTGAAATGGTCATCTTGCAAATGCTGGGAAAGTGTGGCTGGAAGGAAGTGGTTGGACGAACACCCTGCTACAAGCTGACATTAAAAGTTCTGGAACAGCAGGTTCCCTGATAAGTCGGAAACATGTCAAGAAGGCACGCCATGCACATCAGATCACAGCCGCCAGTTTACATCTTCTTCTCGAAAAATCTTACACCGATGAATGTCTACTCTGTGATAGCGATGTCCAAACAACTTATGTGGAGTGGTGTCAAAAACAAGCAAAGGCCATGGTCCACTTTGACTATTGGCTAAAGACTTTCTCAATGGAGCTTCTCTTGCTGCGGTATATCTGATCAATTCGTGAAGGGAACCTTCAACTATACGTGGAATCGCTGACACAGATCATGCCCTGGATTTTCAGCCTAGATAATGCACACTTCTCAAGATGGCTATGACGATTCTTGCAGATAAACACCCAGCTCTCCTTGCAGAATTCAGATGTGGGAAATTCGTAGTTCAAAAAACCAGCAGCAAATGTTCTGCCATTGCGCTGGATCGCTTCCATGAGTATAACAATTCACCTGTGAAAGGTAGTGGTGAGGCTATTGGCTTGACAGGCAATCCAAGAGCACTCAGATGTTGGATGGTAGTGGGACCAGAGATCGCAAGAATCGCTGCAGAAAAACCAAAGAGTGCTTGTGCTGATAAAGCAGAACATCTTCACCATGGTCAGAAACCAAAAGTACAAGAGGATTTCCTGAAGAATGTTAAGAAACTTACCACTGTTTATGAAGAGATGGGAAATCAATTTCTAGAACATGGTAATGATCTACTAGTAATTTACACATAGGATATAATGGACACACAAGTGGCCATTGGTGAAGCATAGTACAAAAAGTTTGCCACAGAAAGGCTTCAAAAATGCGCAATACCTGTAATAGACACCATCTCAAGGAACAAGTCTTGCAGTACAAACTTACTCGTAGCTACAATAATTTCGATGCTTACTCCTTCACTCACGACCTTCGCCATATAAAGTGGAGCAAGGTATTTCAGTCGGATAACATTGATGAAAAAATGGAGGCATTTAAATACTGCATAAACACACTATTCGACAAACATGCCCCACTAGTACGAGTTAAACGAAAAAGACAAACCGCGCCCTGGATTACAAGTGAACTAAGGGAAAAGTTGAAGGAAAGGGACAAGGCCAAGAAACTCTATATGAAAACTAGAAAAGAAGAGTGTTTACACGAATATAAAAAACTAAGAAATTTAGTCAAATATTTAGTTACAAAATGCAAACTCTCATATTTTACGCGCTCGGTTGAAAAGCACAAAAACCCAAATACTCTATGGAGAGACCTTAAATCATTTAATGTTACAATGTCTCGTAACTCAACAATCCCTACTGAACTGCAAAACCCGGATGAAATTAATGACTACTTTATAGAATCTCGTAAACACTTCCCCTCTACTCCACAGATCATAACACATACTTTCTGCCAAGATGGTTTGAATTTAACACCTGTCAGGGACTCCGAAATATATAAAATGATAAACAGCATCATATCAACAGCTATAGGGCGTGATGGCATAAGTATATTTATGGTCAAATTATGTACACCAAACTGCATACCAGTTTTGTCGAACATAATATTTTTTCCGCTGGAAAACTCAGTATAGCCTACACAATGGAAGTCGTCTAAAATAATACCGTTACCAAAAGTCACGGAACATTGCGAATACAAATACGCCCCATCAGTATCTTGCCCACTGTTTCCAAAATAATTGAAAAACTTGTTCATAAGCAACTTCGCGAAATGCTAGAGAAGAGAAATGTTCTGTTTGACAAACAGTCAGGATTTCGCAAAGGTTACAGCACGTACATGACTTTAAGTGATGTAACGGACAATGCATTCAAGGCGCTTGATAAAACGAATGTTTTGATAATAGTATTCTTAGACTTCTCTAAGGCTTTTGACACTCTAGATCATAACATTCTACTGTCGCGACTCGCTGAAGTTGGCGTATCACAGAGAACTTACAAGTGGTTTCAGAACTACTTAATGAATCGCAAACAACAAGTCGAGTTAGCAACCACCACAGGCACATTTAAGTCAAATGAAAGACAAGTACAATCCGGTGTACCGCAGGGAAGTATTCTTGCCCCAATTCTCTTCTCTATTTACGTTGCTGATTTACCGACATACTTAAAACATGTATCATGTCATCAGTACGCAGATGATACACAGTTCAACATCGAAAGTAGTCCCAGTGAAATTCCAAACACTATAATGAAAGTAAATTAAGATCTTGAACATTTAAATAGATGGTGTAAAAAAAATAAATTGAAATTAAACGCAAATAAATGTAAATATATGATAATCGTTACAAATAATCTGTTTAAAAAAATCGACCATAACTGTCTAATTAAAATCGGTGAAAGTATAATCCCTAAATGCGAGAAATACCTCAATCTTGGAATTATTTTCGACCCAAACCTCTCCTGGAATAAACATTTCTCATGTCTTCTCCGAACCGGTTACTACAAACTTCTACACCTTCATAAATTCAAACGTATTCTTCCTTCTTGTCTAAAACAGAAGATTTGTGATAGCTTTACTCTATCTCCATTCAACTACTGTTCGGGCCTGTTTTGTAATATAGATAACACGTTGAAATATAGAGTGCAAAAACTACAAAATGCATGTGTTATTTACATCTACAACTTGAAAAGAAGAAGCCACGTCACAGAACCATAAAAAAAAACTTGTTGGTTAACCATTGAAAGCAGACGACTATTGAATTTTGCCACCAAACTAAAGTCAATTACTCTCAACAACACTCCGCAGTTCTTAGCGTCGAAACTAATTCAACTAAACTCCCACCATAACTACAACACAAGGCATAAAACTACTCCCAAATACCGCGTCACACCAGCACAACATTACAACGATCATTCAATTACATGACTAGCCGTGTCTGGAACGAGCTGACACCCAACCTGAAAATGACAAGTTCCTTAGCAGTTTTCAAAAAATATATATAGACATATATTATTGACAAGCCATAATCGTCAAAACTGAAGAAGGTTGTTTGACAGACAACATATACAACTTACAAAATGTAACCAAGAAAATAACTATTACAGTGGCTGAAAGTAATATGTGATTGCGAGTAATTTTTTTTCTATGCATTTATAACCTTGTGTTTTAATATTTTATCTGTTATGTATGTAAACAAATATTTAACTAAGTCCTTCTAATAATAATAATAATTATTATTATTATTATTTTCAATGATTTTTCCCCCTCTGTAAGTATGTATTTCGTTAGTGATTCTGTTTGCACACGACAAATTGTAAACCGGCCGTTGTGTATAAATAAATAAAATAAATAAATTTGCCAATGTTCAGTATACCATCTATTAAAGTTAAGTTGAAAGAAAAGGAACACCTACTAGCACTTAAGAGTAATTGCAGTTTATTTTCAAGACTTTATATCTCATGTCAAGCTCGGAATGGAAACATTAACAATTTTTTCGCCCACAAAAACCAGGCAGCACCACCTGCTCTTTAAAGTGGAGGAAGAATGCGGACTAGTACTAAAGCAGACTTACTTAAATGCCTGGAAGCAGACTTGCCCGATAACAATACTGCGCGCCTATAGTTGATGCGACAGTTTTCGATGGCGCATCTGTGGTTCAAATGCTAAATCATGAAATAGCAAAAACGATTGACGACTATGCGTAAAAAGCTTTTTGCTCCATACAATACTGCTAACCTCGAGAAGAGTAGGCACATTGATATGGTTTGGGATGTTTACCGCCCTGACAGTTTGAAAGCTGGAATAAGGGAGCAGAAGGGAACAGGTGCCAGGAAGAGGGGAACAGGTGCCAGAAAGAAGGTAGTGGCTTCTACTTGGATACCCAAACACTGGAAGGCATTTCTTAGAAACAGTGACAACAAAACTGAATTATTTGGTTTCCTATCGCATGAAATGATTAATCATCCAATTGGAGAGAGCAAGGAACCGTATGCATCATATGTGGAAGTTGTGTTCTCTGCTCTCCTGCTGAGTCGGAATCGGCTCACATTGCACCACGTTCGCAAAACGATGGTGATTCTCGAGTACTTCTGCATGGGGCATATGCTGTACATAACGGGTGCAGGAAGGCAACCATCCGTACTGTGGACACTGATGTAGTGGTAGTGGATGTGGCATAATTTAGCCAATTATCTTATGATGAGTTGTGGATTGCCTGTGGTGTTGCGGCCAGCTTTCGTTACATACCTATTCAGGAAATGGTTTCTATGATGGATCCGACACAATGTCCTTCATGCCTTCACTGGCTGTGATACTGTCTACACATTCACTGGTATAGAAAAGAAAACTGCTAGGGATACTTGGACATCATTCCCACAAGTGAATAATGCTTTCCACGAACTCCTATCCATGCCAAGTGAGATTATTCATGAATCAAAGTTATTGCTGGCACGATTTGTTGTGCTAATGTACGACAGAACCAGTGAAATCATGGAGGCTAATACTGCCGGGAAACAACTCTTCACTCAGGGATACAGAACAATATAATATATTCTTCCTACCCAGGCAGTACTCAAGAAGCACATCAAACGCACTTACTGCCAGGCCAATTGTTGAAATCAGGCATTATTCCTGGATCCAGATATGCCACAGTCTTCTGACTGGGGATGGCAAAAGGAGCCTATAAGATGACAGCCTCTTTGGACTACTCTCCCCGCGGCATCTTATTCGTGCCATGAACTGATCCGCTGATGCTATAAGAAAGAGTGTACTGGACACTGTAAATGCGCAAAAGCTGCTCTAAAATGCACTTTTCTGTGCTTACGTTTTGAAGATTGTTGATTTGGGTAATTATATGTGTTATGTGATATGGATTTAAATTTTTGCATACATTTTACATGCTCAGTAGTGAATGAGGCATGCTTGTTATTTGCACCTATGTTGCTTTTGACCTTAACCGTAAACTAGTTGACATTATCTAATATTGGGTATCTTCATTCAGTGACACTGATAAATATCATCCCCACATTTATTTGTAAATAAATTATGTTTGTTTTATGCTGTTCTACACTGTGTTCTTAATTTTATAAATATTTGTACATGAGATACAGTGAAATGACAGCCATATTGAATTTTTCCTCTCACGGAATACAGGAGTCAAATCCAACATCCCTCCACATCTAAATTCGTACACTAGAGTTTATACTGGCAACTGTAGAAATTTCATGCTTTTCTCATAAAGTTGACACTCAGTCACCTTAACAGCTGCACTACTATGGTATAAGGAATACACTTTCTTAGGGCGAAGATATAAACTTGAATTATTACTCCCTGCTCTTAATATTCAATACAAATGGATAGTGTTCAAATTAAGTTCGATTAAAATAAAAATTGTACAGAACTGTAACGAAGAATACTCAGAGACATAAATATACGATACGGACAACCAAATATAAGATTAACATAAAACAGATATTGTACTTTTAACTTTTAACTGGACTGTAACATAATACGTTTTAAAGAGTAAATAGTTTAACTACTATTCGTGTACCAGCCAAACTATTGATTTTAGACACATAGTTTATTCATGAAACGTGTTTCTAGTGAAATTCTAAGTAGTCCTACATAAAAAAAGATTTTGTTAGGTTAGGTTTTTCAAATTAGTTAAGGTTAGGTCGTTAGGTTAATTTAAGTTATATTAGGTTAGTTCATGTTAGTTTAGATTAGTTTAAGTTACATTAGGTTAGGTTAAGTCAGGTAAACTAACTTTACCTAACCTAATGTTAGGTTAAATCAGGTTAGGTTACCTAACTTAACCTAACCTAACTAAAATTAACTTAATCTGACTTCAACTAACCTAAATTAACGTAATCTAACTTAAACTAACCTAACAATCTAACCTAATCTAACCTTAAAAAACCTAACCTAACAAATAATTTTTTCACGTAGGACTATATAGAATTTCACTACAAACATTTTTCATCAATAAACTATATGTCTAAAATCAATAGTTTGGCCGGTATATGATGAGTAGCTAAACTAGATATTTACCGTTTTGAAGCATTAAAATCTGCAATATATGCTCGACAAATGTATATATTACAACATATAGCTCTTTTGAATTTTTTTGAGTTCGTATTTATTTTCGTAATAACTTTTCCGTCTAAAATATTCTTCTTTTCAACTTTGAAACATTCCGTGATTTTTAGTTTACAAAATCATTCGTAAAGCGACTGAATGGTTCGTCTGATACAAATATAAAAAGTAAAGTAAATGTTTTTGTTCCATTATGTTTTCTCTTTTTTTATTGGCAATGTCTATGGCTTAATGTACAAAAAGAGCGAAAACTCTAAATACAGTGGAATCTCACTATAACAACAACTCTAAATGGCAACAAAAACTGTCTTTATATCGGATTGTTGTTATATCCAAACAATTTTACATGTATTATGGAGAGATGGTGCATTATAAAGCTGTTGTTATAGGACATATAATGTTATAAACCATACTCTTTATAACGAGATTTCACTGTATATACGAAATACAACTGTTGAAACTAGTGCTGCTCATTTTAAAATACGATAAGCAAAGTCACTGTTTAAAACTGAAGTTCACATAGAATTTTTTTTTTTTCAGTTAGGCGTAGGAAAATAATTTTAATATTATTTCCTGTGACGTTTTCTAATTCTACATGTTAAGGCCATGCCCGGTAGTTTTTTTCACGTTGGTGCAAAAAACTCAAAAAGTTTTCAACCAAATGGGTTGAAAAAAATTGAGAGCGTGTGAAGTCATACTATGCACAATTATACGTAGGCTTTAGAAAAAATGAGTCGTTTGCCAGTAAAAAAAAAAAAATATTTTGTGCCATTTTGGCTAATTTTCATGCTAAAATATGTGATACTTTGGGTGCAAGAATCTAAAAATCCATTGTGTTCATTGCAACGGAAAAATTCAGATAGAAACTTTGATGTATTAGTGACAAAACAATGTAGCGATTTTATGATAGAGATATTAGTTCATTTTGGAAAAATTATTTTCGCAATCACTGCAAAACTACCAGGCATGGCCTTAATACGTTAGTTTAATATATTCAAATATGTTGTTAAATTCGATATCGAGACAAGTCGAATCTTTAAATCACGTTTAACGATGGTCGATAATTGAATTTATTTCTCTAAGTACTGATATTTCACTACTGATACTATATTTAAAATTAAAGCGCTAAAAGAATTATTATAACTTGTAGCAAATATGCTTTTGTCATTCTTTCATCAGTAGAAATATTCGTGAAAGGAAATTTTATTGCATTTTGATGAAGAAATAAATCCTTTTCGAGGGGATGGTAGGGGCTTTTTGGTTATTGAAATCTTTTCGAACTTTGATGAAAAATTACAAGTATCGTATTACGAAATTTTTTCTTATTTTACTTTAAGTAACATTAAGCGGGATATTTTACAATAAAATATATAGTTATGTTTCATCACATTACCTTGTGTCACATTAACAAATAACGTTACAATAGCTATGAGCATTAGGACGTTTCGAACAGTGTTCCTAAAAACGCTGTCGTACGTCATATTTTCCTATTCATTTAGATAAAATCTCCTTACAGCTGATCCTACAAGTAATAATCTCAACAAGAAGATCAAGTCTCATATGTTGGTGAAATTATCGCTAATCCCTAATAACAAGCCTATAAATTGGACAGCTTGTATCTTGGGTTGTTAGACGTTATTAGATTCCCGAACAATCAACAGAAGATTTACAAGCAAAACGTAAGTACATTGAACAGAACTTACTGTGAATATTTTAAAACCTTTCTTTAAACGTTTCGTGTTACAGATTTTGTATAATATCAGAAAATTTAATGATTAAAATTAACTAAAAACAAAATTTTACGATATGTTTCCGATAGCAGTGGCTGTTAAAACTAGTATACATATCACTTTAAGTAGCATAATTAATATCACATAATTTTCCCACGAATCCTAATGTTAAGTTTTTTTTGTCAGTAGTGAAAGTAACTTTACGTTTAAGTGAAACCTTTAAATCACTTACAATGGTTATTGTAATTGTGTTAATAGTACAGTCGTTTTTTTAAATTTTCACTTACAAAATACACAATAAGAATTTATTTCAATGTGTTTCTGGAATCAAAATTTGATCATGCTGCCGAATGCTCATTTTATTCAGATTTGATAATTCTCATATTAATACGCGATCAATTTGTTTTAATTCGGTAACTTCTTACTATGCATAATGTTATTTAAACTTCCTTGCAGTTTGTAGATATAACCGAGAATTATATTTAATAGTTTTGCTTACATAGGTAACAATAAACACATTATTGATCAATTTTAAAATACATTCACATTGCGTCGTACTAACCGCCAACCCCGTCAACAATCATGTAATACTGCGTCAGATATAACATCTGACAAGTTGTCAATGGTCACACATGCCAAATCCTGACTTCACTTAGAGCAGTGAAAATAACACCGTAGAGCAGTGAAAAAATGTCATATGAAATAATAAGTTGAAATTAATTTTTTCTGTACTGCGACATAAAGGTGTTGCACCGATATTGGCAAAGATTTTGGTTGGATTTATTTATATTAGTTTGTAGTATAGATAGTTCTGTCAACTGTAAGCGGTAAATACTTCAGCGCTCGTGAGGTTACACGAAGTAATCGTGGCGAAACGACGAAATACAAGAATCGGAAGCGCCTGAGAAAACCCTCCGGCCAATGGAAATATTCGTTACGTTTTCAAACCCCATACAATTGGTAGAGAATCTTCTCTAAAATGAATGAAACCAGGATCGCCGTGGCAGATGGAGAATGAACTGATCCACTGCACTACCATTCCTCCACTCCTTACCCTTTTAGCTTGAACTTCCGTCATAGATTTTTAACGATGATCTGATTTATCTATAGAACTAACTTGGTATTTTGGGATTACAGTTAAGCATTTTGTTTAGATTTTAAGCACGACAGAAAATAAATGTTATGAAGTGAATCGTTTGCAAGTCTTACGTTATATTAGGGAACACAAACAGAAATTAATTTACTTGGCGTGATAAGGAATAATGGAATCAAATATTGGGTCCAATACAATAACTAGATCAATTAATTACAGTGAGAGACAACTACCCTAAATATATAGTAGATGCTGTCTACTTTGGAAACTAGCAATCAACGCTCTCGTGAATTTAGAAAATTTACCTACTTTATAATATGTGTTTCAACAATATGCTGATATGAATAATTAAGGTATCTTAATTTAAGTGCGATAAAGTTGCCTTATTGTACCCAATTTGTTTCAAGTTTGCGTTATATATATTCATGTACTGAAGAAGTTAAATGCATATTTTACATACGTAGCAAATCATAATCCATAATAAATACAAGCAACATCAAATACATTATTGTTTCAGATAAATCTAAATGGATATTCAGGTCGCCCTTATGTTTCTACTCAGTGTCACGTGGGTGACTTCAAATGACTCTCTTCCACAGTGCTTACCTTCAGCTCCAAGAGGAGTACATTTCTCCATCACCAGCAAGAGAAACCACACAGGACACTGGAATGCGCTGGTTAGAAAAACCTTTGATATTTATAAAACCAATAATTATAGTTTTTGCATAGCTGTTATAGTATTAATGCCTAACTGTTGGTTGTTTACTTTAAGATAATTTTTTCTTATTTCAGTTCCAAACACATAGTCACAAAGTATGTACACTTTATAAGCTTTCAGGTTAACACATTTGTAACCACTTGAAAAACTTAATTAAATATTTAGGTTACATAAGAGTGTCTGCATGTATTTGCAGTGTTAATGTAGTGATATGACAGTTTACTACAATTAGGAAGTATGCGGGTTGGATTATAAGTTAAGTTCTTCTGGTTTTCCAGTTTTCCACCATGTCATAGCTGGAATGTTATGTAATCATATAGTTCCCACATAAAATGCCCTTTACGTTGTTTGTGGCAACCTAAAACCCCAACAAATATAAAATTTAATAGATATTCTTACTCATGTTTATATTGAATATATAATAAGAGAGTGATCTGAGAGTATATATACTATATACATTTGTTGTTCTACTTTGATACCGGTAACTAGTTAACAATGTAGCTTCTTATACTTGTTAATAAATTTCTAAATTCTTCAAATGTTTGACAATATTAAATAATATAGGAAATTAATGACAACGAATATGAAAAGTTATTGGCAAGTATTAAGTAAGAGTAAATGTAATAATAAAATAATTTCAAGCAACAAATGATAACCTATGAATCTTTCACATTGATTTTTTAAATGTTATTTTGATATTTTTATTGTGCTACGTTACGCCGAAAACCAACATTTTACTTGTCTGTATGGTAATAAAAATCTATAATTATCTTTAAATATGAGTTTCGATGTCTGTGATTGCAAACAATTATTTCATACAAATGATAGACAATATATGAATCTTTCATGTTGTTTTCTTAAAAAAAAGTTTAGACATTTTAATATGTTTTTTTATGTGGTACTAAACCTTAATTAAGATGGTCTGTATAGTGATAGTAAAAAAAATTCTATTAACGTATTACAAACATTTCAATAAATATGTACTAATTGTAACTTAATTTTATGAAAAAAATTTTTTTACCACAGGTGTATTTATTCCTAATAACTAGGAGTTCATACTTATCTGTTTTTTTTCCGTAGTCGATTCTTAAAATATATTCATAATATAACTTTCTTGCGAATAATACACGTAGGTTTCAGCAATTCACTATTCATGTATGTTTCGTTTATGCACAGAGTCATAAATTACAGCAAGGTGTGCAAACTCTTAAATATATTTTTGTGTAAGTAATACCCTGTCATTATAATGCTACCCCAATAATATGGTTCTTTTAAATAAGTAAGCACAGATTTAGAGAGTGGATATCGTGTTATTTAAATAGAAACGGCGTGGGTAGCTGCACATAAATAAAAGTAAAAATGTTGTGAGAATTTAGTATGTCTTTAAAATCCATTAAAGTGTATGTACAAAGATTTAACCAATGAAATTGTTGAACCGCAATAAAATTAGTCTTCAGAACAAAATATTTTGCTGACAAAACTCTTGCATGTGTCATAATCATACGTAAACGTAAGCATATTTTCTTATATAACTTAATTTTCTCAGTACAACAAAATCTACGAAATATATTTTACTCATAATTTAAGTACACTAATTAGATTCATAACGTAAACATAATATTCTTATTAACAAGCTTATCATAATTGTTTGTCCAATAAATATTGTCAATATAATATGTATTCAGTGTCTTAGATTTGTAATATTCTGTTGATATAACATACGTAAATATACTACGAAATTGTAGAAATTTAAACGCAAAAAAAAAAAATTCTGCCCTGATATTGTTTTCTGAAAATTATTTTTAAAACAATGATCTTATGTTTTGTAAACGTCTCATTCTGTACTTTCCTCTTAAAAATATACCTAAATACTAACGTATTGCACGACTTTATTTTCACAAAATCTGAGTCTCCTTTTCAGCCTTTATTTTTAACAAAACGAAACCGTTCTCTCCCTCTCCTGTTTAGCCCAGAGCAGCATGCTTACTGATACGGTACGTAATTTAAAAATACGTAAACTAACTACAAATGTAGCATGGTGTGTGAGCGTTACTAGTTTGAGTACATTACCTTACTCTTAGGTCATACTTACGAATAACGTTTAAATTGTGTCACAAAATATAAACAATCTTGCGTTATATAAAACTGTAGTGAAAGTAGTAGCACACATTTTAGCAAATAAACGTTTGTGTGCGTGCTCTTTTGGTAAGTGTAACTTGTAAAATACTAACATATGTTTAACTTGCCCGTAACGCCATAATTACACCGCCTTTATTAGTTTCCGATATATTTTAGTAGATTATAACAGGTTTTAAAAAAACTTAGTTTTTTTAGATAATGTGAAGAATCATTACGTTCGTTCCTTAGGTTTTTTAAAGGTATGTTTGTAAAGTACGTTATCTAAATGTTGGTGTATTCAGTGTTCTCTTCGTCCCAAAATGGGTTGATCCAACCTTAGAAAACATTCAAACCAGAAATAATTTCAAATGTATAATTTAAAGAATTTAAATTCTACCGCACATAATGAAACACTGCTGTTGACCTCAAACAGACGTAGTATTTACTGCTTTTACTGCTATAAAGGTTCTGTCAGAAAAATTTAAACATTGTAATACTTGCGGTTACTACCAATTGGTACTAATAAATGTCTTCATAGTTAATCGTGAAAGGAACTCTTTCGCAGGAGATAAGTGGCTGAAAATTTTGCGTTATTTTGTAAGCTGTAATTTTTATCAACTGATAAAAACAGCAATATTTTAGTAAATGGAATACTAATTGCGAATTTAAATATTTGTACTTCTAGGACAGAGCATTAACGGAGAATCAAAATACCGAAAAATCAATCAAAAGCACGTGATCTCTTTCACATTACGTGTTATTTGATTTTCCAGGTTCACTTGAAACAAGGCAGAGAACTAGCTGACGGTGGAAACAAAGAAACCGGATCACTGGAAGTGGATGTGCAACAAACATCGGAGAAATGCGGAAACTGGGAGACAGTTGACGTAATGGTTACACTTTCAGGTACACATTCTTCTCTGACAGACTAAAGTATTAAGTACATTTTTGATTTTATGTAAATCACATTTTAAGTAATCTTATATATATACATAAAATTAAAAAAAATATGTATATGTTATCTTTGAGAAATTAGTAAATTTAATTATAAATATTTCTGAAAATCTGTATTGCAATATAATGTAGGTATAGTCATCCGAAAAACGAAGTACAACGTAATGTTCCATTACATGTACGCAAGTTACAAATTATTTAAGTGAAAAATGGCGTACTTTACAAAATAACTGTAATATCCAGATACTTAAAAAATTGTTTAATTGTTCTGTTGTACCTTAATCTCAAATGCACTTAGTGGTGTGCCAGCAGTAAATTAGACGGTGGTTCTTGTAGATAGGATGCCTTCGTTCTGTGTTCCAAAGGCATAAGTGTTCGAAGCAAACTTTCTTACATGTGGTGTTGTAAACAGCCAAAAAAAAAAAAAAAAAAAAAAAAAAAAACGTGTTAAGGTGCAGGTAAAGAAGTGCCGGTCTGTTATCAACATTGTTCATATCATGCACTTTACCGCTTCCATTCTCTCCCGTGACTGTTTGCTTTCAACGCTTCGTTTGTGGCATCTTGTTTGTGAGTCGTACTCGTCCATTTTTTGTAGAAGACTGCTGTACCTATGTAATGTTCAATATTTCGCCTTAATTATAAATGTCCTGAAAGGTAGGTATAAAATAGTTTCCAGCTAACTACAAAAATATCTAATTTTGACACAGACAGTAACATCGTACATTTTTTTTCCTACGTGGTAGGATGATACGGTGTACAAAATATGCCACTATGGGAAGGTCTGTATTGGAAAATTACACTACATTTTTTCAGCAAATGTGAACTTAGAGCACTCCGCACCGATAAACTGAACTATCGAAAAATTCGAAACTATTATGCGAATGGTATCGTGTGATATGTTCATTAGTTTATCCAAAGAATGTACATATTTCTTAACGTGAATGTTGACATAAATTATCTTCCCAATCAAGCTACACTACAACGTCGTCAGCGATTCAGTGGTGCAAATATCTCAGTCTGACTTCAGGACTTCCCTAACAGACACTATCAAGTACGGGAAGAATTATTTTGCCAACTGACACATTGATAATAAATTCTCTGCAGACAAAATGCAGGAGCAGCACAGAGCTCTACAGAAGCAGAATAATCACATAAATACAACTTGAGGTAAATAGTGCATGTAATATAAATACAAGGCATCAAAAATAAGTAAACAATACTATTATCTGATAAACTATTCACGTTACTGCAACAGCAATAAATATATGGGGACTCGAACAACACTTCAATACTTTACAGGCTGAAACCTGCTCTAGATTCCGAAAGAAACTGACGTTTGCACTTTATTTGCGTGTTAGACTTCTATGTAACTCACCAGTTGAAAAAGTCGCCTTTTAGCACGTTGATTCGTATTCGATTGCCGGATGGTTCAGTTTGCTCGTTTGTTTTCTAATGGTGATCCACCCGCCCGCATTTACGTTAGGCTGTTGCACCATACTAACAAAATATTTATCTCACTTCCACTAAAGAGGATTACAGTCAGTCGCTAACATAATCTCTCACCTTCAATCTGCAGTTGACTGTAGAACTATGCCCCTTCTTAGAAACCGAACAAACATTAGACTATCAATATAGCTCAGTACTACACTTTAGTATTCGTGATGTGACAATATAACCTCATACTTCCTTATTTCAGCTCCTCCAGACACGGCCAGACCTGGTCCAGGATATGAGCTGGTGCCTGACCTGGGCTACTACAAGCTACACACAACTCCCAAGACATGGCCTGAAGCTCGGCAGATATGTGACGACGAAGGTGCTCATCTCGCCATTATCAACTCTGAGAAAGAGCTGAAGTCTCTGCAGGGTATACTCAGTCTTTATCCTAAGATACAAGATGGCTGGCAGAACTATCATTCTCACATCGGCTTCCATGATTACTACATAGAGGGACAATATCTCACAGTTCTTGGTAAGTAAACAACATAGTCAAAACTTCTGAATGTAAGTTAAATGTATCGTATCTAAAAAATATGTGTTTAAATGAACAGTATAGAACAAATACATTTTCATATTTTCTAAGTAGGCCGGTTTACAAATGGTGTCTATTGATCGTACGTCAAATATTTTTTTCGATTTTTGAGCACTAAGAACAAAATAGTCAAGTTATTAAGTAACGTACACGAGACGTGGTTTTCTTAAGTAATGGCTGTAATTTACAGAGGAAAATATTTATATTCATATACCATGTTCATTATTCAAGTCAACTTATTATATTATTTATGAGTCATTTTAGGCTTAGCAACCATATTTATGGAAATAAACATTAATTCCATGTTTCCTTATTATCCTACATGATAGTACGTAAAAAATTCAGAGTCGCCTGGGCTCAAACCCGAATAAAGTAATTGATTGTCCAACGACTTAACATTTTTTATACTAGGCTCGTTGGCGGGGTCACAACATCATTATTACTAGACAAATCCCCTGTTGTAACAGTTTAGTTGACTTTGACAATGTTCAATTTCTCTAACGGACAAACACAAATTTTACACACAGCCAGACATGGGAATCCAACCCGTTACCCCTCTTACCAAGGTCAGCCACTCAACTGTATAGCTACGAGGGGTCGGCCGTGTCTTAGCTATCGAATCTGATATGTAATAACAACAAATGTACTTACACTGTAATGTTTTTAAAATCTCATATCTGACTATTTAGATTTTTTAAATGCTAGTTATTTACTGCCAGAGTATTGTTTTTGGTACAAAGTTTTATTTTCTGCATGGTTCGAATGTTTTTGTTTTCTCTGTTTATATTAAAAATTATATTCGGCCAGCAAGCGGTAAAATACGTTGTAACATGTGTAACCGCCCATAGGGCTAAGCATACTGCGCAGGCGTATTTATATTAAGGGCGCAGGTCACCTCAGATATCAACTTTCTTTATACTTTCACCAGATATTTGTTTTCTTATTTTATACATAGATTTTGATTAAATCTTCCTCTTAAGATATTTTTGTAGCTCTCATAGTTTTTAAGTAATGAGTTGTAAACGACAAAATTTGGACTTTACGGTTTTAAGTACGCCACTAAAACCAACTGACATACCAAACTGAAAATATTCACACTACATAACAATGTTGTAGGCTATGATTTTACATATTATATAAAAAAAACATATTTTTTGTATTTCTAAATAATTGTTGACCATTTTTTTACTTTCCATTTAAAAATTCTGTATTTTTTATTAAATACAAAAGTATTTTATTTTTTGTTTTTATAAATGTCAAATCATAGCATATAACATTGTCATACACTGTGAATTTTGGCGGTTTGGTATGTCAGTTGGTTTTAGTGGCGTACTTAAAACCGTGAAGTGCAAATTTTGACGTTTACGACTCATTACGCGAAAACTATGAGAGATACAAAAATTTTCTAAGAGAAAGATTTAATCACAATGTATATATAAAATAAGAAATAAAATCTATGGTACAAATATAAAAATAAATAAAGACGTTGAAAGCTGAGGTGAACCACGCCCTTAAGACAAGGAAAAGGCACAGATTAGTCTCGAATAAATAATGTCTTGCTGCACCTGAACCCTTACAAAAACCTTTAGGAATACCAGCCTTAATGTTAATTTAATGCACTTTTACCCATGAATAATAGGGTATATTATGTGCATTCTGTGTGTGCAGGAGAGAGTCTAGAAAGTACGGGCTACTACAAGTGGGCAGACAACCAGCCAAATGGCGCAGGAGACAACTGTGGCTGTATCCATCGCACAATACCCGGCCTGTATGATGTCGGTTGTCTACAACAGCTGTCCTTCTTTTGTGAACATGAAGTGCTTTAAATATATTTTACATTCAGTGCCGCAGAAAAATATTTGAAATACTGTCATACGTGCACTGAGCAAGTTGCATATATATTGCATACATGTATCGAATAAACTTTAGTTGCAATGTGTTTCGCCCAGTCAATAAACGAGCCTGCAATGAACGATCGATTTTAAGAAAACATTGATAAAACTCCGTATTGATTAAATGACGTCTAAGCAAAAGGATGACTTCTAAATGTAACTAAAGTAGAGATACACAACGTGTTTATTATCTGTGATTATAAATTGAAGTCGGAGATCGTGTCGCAATGTCTTATGGCACATCTTCAGCTCTGCTTCATAGTACTTGACAACGTGTCTTTATGCAGACGTATCTCTTATTTCTTATTTCTCCGTGGTCATACCAGATTTACGGTAATCCTGGAGCATCTTACATATTTCCAACTCTTAAATTTTCGAATTAAAAACCATTATGAAATGACATTGTAGGTGTTTTTAGCCTACTTTCCGAAGAAAAGTAGGTTTATGAGATCATATTTCTCACTGTGTGCCTGTGTGTATGTGTTGGTGTGTGTTTTTGTCCGTGTGCGTGTGTGTGTGTGTGTTCTTAAAAACTTTTTAACCCGCGAACCGAAATTCACCAAACTTTGCACATAGAGTTCTTTGTAATATGAATATAATTTTTTTATATTTAGTTTACGCCATATTTATATTTACAAATTGTCGACCATTTTAACATTTTTCAATCAAGTTAGATATCTAAGGAACCGTACTTCAGAATTGCATCTAACTTGGTACACATATACTGCATATAAAGATGACATGATTCAGTGTATTTCGTTCAACCTCTGTTCATACTTTAAAAATGGCGGCCATTTTTAAATTTTTAGCGTAGTATCACATATCTTAGGTAATATATTTCAGAATTTCACGAAATTTCACATATACTACACACAAAGTTTAAATATGGTGGCCATTTTAAAAAAAATTACCATAGCATCACATATCTTAGGAAATAATTTTCAAAAATTAATACACATATATACATACAGTTTGACTTGATTTATGCGTATTTCGTTCATCCTGATAGTGCATATTTTCGAAATGGCGGCCAATTGGAATTTTTAGGATAGTATCACATATCTTACGAAATTTTTTTTTAGAATATCACCAAACTTGGTACACAAATACTACATTCAAAGCTGACTTGAATATTTTGAATTTAGTTTATCCAGTGTGCATAGTGTTTAATATCCTGTAATCTATTTTTCAGAATGTTATCTAACTTGGTACACATATATTACATACAAAGCTGACTTGACGTTTTGTATTTCGTTCTACCTGTGTACATAGTTTTAAAAAACTGCGAGCATTTTTATATTTTTAGGATTGTATTCCATACCTTACGAAACATTGCTTGGAATTTTACCAAACTTGGTACACATATACTACATACAAAGGTGACTCCAATATTGCGTACTTCAGTCATCCTGTGTTCGTATTTTTAAAATGGTGTTTTTTTTGTATTTTAATTATAATAAAACATATCTTTAAAAAATTATTATTAGTATTATTATTTTTTTTTTTTTTAGTTTCACCAAACTTTATACACATTTACTACACACAAAGCTGCCTTGCGTGTTGTGTACATAGTTCATCCTGTGTTCATATTTTAAGAATAGTTGTAATTATTTTTTTACAAAATATCCCATAACTCAGGAATTATTTTTCAGAATTCCATAAAAATTGATACACGTATATACTGCATACAAAGCTGACTTTGCTTTTGTGTAATTAGTTAAGCTGTCTGTAATATTTTTAAAATGGCGGCAATTATTATTTATAATAATGATAGAAAGAAATCTCAGAAAAATTGTCTCTTAATTATTGTACTTGTTTCTCGCATATTGATCTTCAAGCTGACTTATCTTTAGTATAAATCGTGTATCATGCGTCTAAATCAATATTTTATTTAATCCTATTTGAATGCGTAAACGATTTTAACTTTCGGAAATATTTTGCACCCACTTTTGAGGAAAGTAGGCTTTACAGTTATGCTGATAACTTCTTGTATTAATTATGGGATAAGGAAACACGGCATATATATTCGCGCTTGACAGGTGATTACAACATTCATTTGTCTTGGTGTCTGTCCTGAACTGACAAGTGTTTACCGAGGATTTTAATGTTTCTATAACTCCTGCACTATCGGATGTTTCGAACGTAATGGCTCAGATCTCCGACGTTTCTAAAGTGTGGTAATCTTGACTTAAGTAGGAACACAAATCTATATAGGGCTATATACGATTTTTATAAAAAACTATTTCTTCAATTGACTTTCCCCTATTTTCCTCAATTTTGCACACACTGAAGAAAATATGCGACAATTTTAAATATACACACAATACGATAGTCGGAACTGGTATTTTTTCAATAAGTTAGACGAAGGTCAATGTCATTGTAGGAAGTTGAAAAGCACATATACACACACACACTCCCACACGCACACACACACACACATATATATATTCAGATATAAGGCTGAAACTAATTTTTGTTACTGTCCACTGCAAATTAGACTGATTCAAAATGTCAATACGAAAAAATGAAATGATAAACAATTTTACAAGAATAAATTCGAACGTTTTGGCCACGATCATCGAAACTCTATAAACTACTGACAGATTCCTTTTCTGATATCTTGCAACAAAGTATTCCAAAAATAATTTTAAAAACCTTATAATATAATTTGTTCATATTTCAATTCATTAATCTATATTTCTCAAAGACACTTTTATTGTACTTCAGCCTGGAATATGGAAGAACGTTGTCGTAACATTTCAAGCATATCTGACAAAATGAAAATTGTGTTGCGCCATTTTTTCTACTAGTATTATCCTCGTATACTATCAATAAGTTAAATGTTTTCCACTTAAATATTTAATAAATTAGTTAAGTGTACTATATTGTGTAACATTAAAAAAATATCACAGTAGCTAGCACGAATAAATAAGTCGTAGTGTCTGCCATGTGGTATGTTTCATTTAGATAAAATCTCCTTAGAGCTCATCATAATACGTATTAACATTTTGCAGGTAGATCAAGTGTAATCTGTTTGGTAACTTCTTGATATTCCTTATTAACTTGACTATAAATTGGTCAGCCTGTATCGTAGTTATTAGATGTTATTAAGTTCCCAAACCGTCAACAAGTTACATCCGTACGAAACGTAAGTACACTGAACACGATGTTACGTGATAAACTTAAATATTTTGTGAATATACTTAGAAATAAACCCATAAAATATACTAATCATACTTTTAACGTTAAATATTTTGGTAACGTTATTGGTGAAAATGTATATCCCATATAAGCAGTAAAAACTGAAATATCATAACATTTTATCACGAATTTTAGTGTCAAACTTGCGGTTAGTGAAAGTAACTTTTCGTTTCGATAATACCGGTTACTCACCTAGAATTTTTTTCTAATTTTGTTTTTATAATAGTTGTCTTATAAATAATATAATTACAACATTGCATTATTAATAGTCACTTATAATACGTGTATACGATGGAGCTGAAACTGCATGTGTAATTGTGTTATAGAGAAAAGGAATTTCCTTGTATCATTTTGAATAAGGCAAAAATACTGAGAATTTTATCCGACATAATACTCGGTAAATCCGTAAAAAAAAATAGGCTTTTAACCGAAATTCACTTAAAGCAAACTATTTAGCATCAAAACAGTTTGCGATGTTAGTAAAACATATTTCATCCAAAAACAAGTCCATAAAATGTAGTAGTTACACGCAATGTCTATTCCTTTCGACAAACTTATGACGAAGGGACTTTTATATGACGCTATAGTGTGTAAAGTAACAATTTACAATTATTAAAAATTAACAATTAATATTGCAAAGTTGGTGTTATTTATATTTGATAATTGCTATCGAGAATTCACTCCATTGCGGTTTCAGAACACTTAGTATAACATATAGGCAATGGTTTATAGTTTCATTAACATGCATTATTTCTGTTATTTTCTGATTTATTTTAGACGCACAATGGTATTAAACATTCTTGGAATATGTAAATAAAACCAACAACTCAAATGGTACCGTTTATATATGTAATAGCAAACTCATAATCGAGCAATTTTCAAAAAATATTCTATTTGTTTCTCATGTAACGACCGCCAACCGCGTTAACTGTCACATGGTACTGAGTTGTAGATGGCAGATTTAGAATAGTACGAAAAACATTATTACAGGACTATCAATTTAAGGTTTATTAGAATAATATGGTAGAAGTACATTTTATTGTACTTGGTTAAATGTGTGTTATGAGTTAGTTAATGTGCTTCACTAACATTGGTGGTTAGTGGCGGAACTGAAATGGCCTGAAGAAGATTCTCTTAGTTTGCAGTAGAAAGTATAGTCATTTGTGTCAGTTCTTAGCAGCAAATACTTCAGCGCTTGTTAGGATTACATAAAGTATGCGCAGAGAAACGACGGAATACAAAGACGGAAGAAATAATAGTACCACGAGAAAACTCGCTGGCCAGTCTCAACATCCATTACGTTTCCTGTCCACGAAAATCTAAAATCGGTAGTGCCCACGCCGGGGATTGAACCCGGTCAGACCACTACAGTAGCATGACCCACTACCTGCTAGCTTGTACTTTTGTCATTCATTTTTTAATGATATATCTATAATATTTTCCAAGATATTATGAGCATCAACAAAATGCTTCCGACTTTCCATTAAAGCATAACCAAATGTGTTTTGATTTTTGGACAATATTATCACATCTTGGAGGACAGCAATATGTCGCGATTTAAAGTCAGTATAAAATAATTGTATTACCACGGCGGGCGCTTATTATAAAAAAATTAAAACAGAAATGTTAAAACTCAGGATGATTTAGTAACGAAATGAAACCGGGGACCCAATATGATAACTAAGAATATTAAGTTACAATAAAAAAACGAATTGTACTAAATATAAGGTAGGATGTTTGCTAACTGTTTTGACAACAATTTTTTCCAAATATATATAGTATATTTTACTTACTTCACAAATTTAAAAACTTTTTCCATCAATACGACAATATGATGAGGTGCGTAACATACATATCGCAATTTCCTAATGTGAACTAGTTACAGTATTAAATCTATGATTTTTTCAGTGCATCAACACAGTTGATAAAAGCACACCCAGAATAAATAACGTTCAAATCGGAAAGTGGGAAAACTAAGCAATGTGATTTCCTACGCTCCTGTACTAGTGACTTGAAACATCTATACGTGTTTTTCCATCCATTGAAGCAGTCAACCGCAGATTTTACGTTGGTAGCATAAAGCTTCAACCATAAATTAAACAGACTTTAAATATGATTTTATTTCAGAAATGGATATTCGCGTTGCAATTGTGTTGCTACTCAGTGCCTCTTGGATAACTTCAAATGACTCTCCTCCTCAGTGCTTGGCTTCAGCTCCAAGAGGAGTACATTTCTCCATCACCAGCAATAGAAACCACACAGGACACTGGAATGCCCTGGTTAGGAAAAACTTTGTTATTCATTAAATTGTTGTTTACTCTTAGTTACCCGTTATATTAATAATATCTAACATTTTCATGTTTGATTTTTACTCTTAATGTTTACTTATACACCAAATATGCACTTAATATTATGCACATAGTATAAACTTTCTCGTAAACAACACATTTCTAATATTTTATTAAATATGTTTATATGAGTGTAGATGAATTTGATAGTTGACGCATTGGTAAGACTATTTACTTTCATTGACAAACTCGAGTCCGATTTTCGTTTTAAAATCCTAGTTTTTCAATACTCCACCACACCCTTGCTGAATGGTTAATTAATTCTGGTGTCAGGTCGATTACATTCGTATGCACTTTACGCTGTGTGGCAAATTTGACATATAGTATTTTCTTCTAGAAATTGCTACGCACTAACATACTGTATTTTAAAATAAGATAGTGATCAATAGTAACTATACTATAAAAACTTCATTTTCGATTCTGATACCGGTAAGTTCTTGGAACTATTTTACAATGTAGCTTCATAAAATTTTTGCTTAATTTTTTTAATAGTTATTTATTAAGGAATTTAATTTTACCAAAACGCATGAATAAAGTGGCTCATTTATTAAGTGTTCTGAAGAGGATTCCAAATTTTATGAATCCTATTTGAGCATTAGTTATTAGCCAAATAAAACATGGTAATGTTACTAAAATTTCGTTCAATGAATAATTTAAACTCTTGGTCTAAAAGTTTTAGGTAAATGTAATCATTCAATCATTATAATATTTCGGAGCAACGACTTCCCTTGTGAAACATTTGAATGGTTCTGACTGCACGGGATAATAAATTCAGCAACTCTGCCACAGTATTTTCTTAAATGTTATTTTCAGTTTTTTAAATAGTGCCGCGATGTGTCAAGTGTCTTAACATAACTGGTCTGTTTAGAAATATTATTAATTAATATATTTAAACATCTCAATAACGATGTAATATTTTAATTTAAAATTTGTAAGTAATTTTCGTATTAAAGCATTTTGTAACATTTTTACTCGCTTTTTTGTCTGTCTGTTGAGTACAAGCATCTATTTAAAAATAAATAATTCCAGATTAGCTACAGAATTAGAAATTGAAACATTGCTTAGAACAGGATAAGAGTTAAATATATAAAGTTATAAAAATTAAATAATTTATTAAAATTACACATGTAATGAACCTTGTAAAACCAACTTGCCCATAAGCTAGCTACTCAAACTTTAAACATTGCTTATAAATGATGGCATATGCAATATTAACTCACCTTTTTGTCTGCCTGTTTGTCCTTCCGTTATAAACCGCAAATTTTACACGCCATCTAAAAAGCTAAAAACCATTTTTAAATAAAAAAAATTAATATACACATTTTAAAACGGACTAAAAGCATTAAAAAAAACCGTGTGGTGTAATTCTCAATGACAGTTACTATCTACACATCACACAGTTAATTATCCATTTCATGTACTCCACGTTTTCGTTTCAAACCTTACAAGTATTTTTAAAGGAACAACTTTTATACACACAACAATCTGATAGAAAACCTATATAATTTATACAATTGTATTAATACATTATTTAATAATTAGCAGTTAATATCTGTCTTAACAGTTTTATTCGTAGTAAATTTATTGTTAATTTTTACTCCCTTGGACTGATAAATTAAATTTTTCGTAATTGCCATATAATCACCTTCCGTTATGTTCCGGATATACCCGATTTTCTAAATTACAACAAGACATACACAACTGTGAAAAGTATTTCACAATACGCAGTATTTTGTTTTCGTAATAATGCTACCCCGATAATATTTATTTTTGAAATAAGTCAGCACAGATATCGACAGCGAAAAGAAGTTCCGTTTGGACAACTACATGTAGATAAGATTAAAATATTTTTAAAAATCCAACATATTTTTATTTATTAAAGTATACGTGCTTAATTTAATCAAGTAGTTTTTTTTTTTAAACTAGCGGGTGAACACATTTGTTTGCTGCCTGGATTCACATGTGTTTTGACTATACATTAACATTATCAAAATTAACTGTATCACTCCAGTTTCTCCGTACAAAATTACTTACAAAATATTTTTCAATTGTCATACACGTCGACTGGGTATGTATTTCAGATATGTTTTAATATACTTCGCGTGAGTAAACTCATTATACTCATTACGAGATCATTATATATGTAAGAGAAGTGTTTTCATTTTTAAACATTATCATAAGAAAATGTTATGTTGTGTTTTTGGTCTTGTCACATTCTGTAGTTAAAAGTTAAAACATGGGTAAAAGTTTTTTAAAAATATTTGCATGTAATTCATAAACATGTTTCAATGATATATGGGTCTCTAAAAATTATTTTTTTAATGTTCTCAACAACACATGTTTTATAAACTACTTATTGTGTATTGTTCCTTAAACTATACCGAAGTATTGCGCGACATTCTCCAAACTCTGAGTCCTTTTCAATACCATAATGCTCTGTAGTGAAGAAAGTGGTACTCCTCTTCAACCCAGAGCAGTTAATTTTCTTGCGGATAATGTTCATAGACTTATCACAATGCATTACTAATGAGCGGAGCATAAACGGTGAAAGTTTTTTGCTTAAAATTTTTCGTGCACGCTTAGGCAAAAGTTTATGTTTTGCCAAATATTAAATAAAATGTATTAACATATCCTAAGCGTAGTGATAGTAATAGCACATGGTTTTAGCAAATATCGTCATGTACGCTCTTATTTTAAATATAGGTAGTAAATTATCAAATTATTTGGTGTTTAACGTAACGCCATAAATGCACAGTCTTTATTAACATGCAAATTCGAAATATGGATTATAATATGTTTTAAAAAATATGAAATTTTTGTATTCAGATTTTATATTTCGTCCTTTCAGAGTACGGTCCCTTCTACAGTAACAAAAAAATTTAAACTTTAAATTACTACATCCGAATATGTCGGTAAGAAAACAAATTAAAGTCTACCACAAATAATGATCGAACAGTGCAGTAAACCCAACGATACGTAATACTTAAATGTTTAACAAGGTAAAGAAAGGTTTTACTATAGCCAGTTACGTCAATAAAACGAAGGAAAAAGCAGGGAAAGTTCTGTAAAACATTTAATACCAACGGTTAATATGTGCGTGTAAATATTTACTGCAGAGTAAATCGTGAACGGGAACTCTATCGTAGGAGATAAGTGATTGAATGTTAAGCGGTTATTGTGTAAGATGTTTATAAACACGAAAACAAATTGAATATCTGGGTAAAATCTTAATATTTGTACTTTTAGTGCAGAGAATATTTAGAGAACAACTGAACCAAAACTAATAATTGTATTCGCTTTGAAATTATGTATAGTAATTGTTACCATATTTTTAGGTTCACTTAAAACAAGACAGTGAACTGACCAACGGCGGAAACAAAGAAACCGGATCTCTGGAAGTGGATGTACAACAAACCTCGGAGAAATGCGGAAACTGGGAGACTGTTGATGTCAAGGTTACACTTTCAGGTATGTATTCTTCTTATGCAAACCGAATTATTACATTTATTGTTACATGGCGGTGCCGCCCTTTAAACAATAGGGTTTATGTACTTACAATTAAATCAAACTAAATTTTAAACTTGCACTGTAATTTTTCATTGAAAATGTTTTAAAACCATGTTGTTTCTTATTTTAAGACATGGTGATAAAGACTGAAAAGAAAATAAAACTAGGTTTTCCAGGTAACATCACACCGGGCCAATGATGTGGTTTATACAGCTCTTGTTACATTTATTCACTTCTTAGTTTCTGGAATAAGTAAAAGAAATTACTGACTAAATTATTATAGTATAAGCGCCGAGAAAATAACTGTGTCTGTAGGAACATTAACATATTTCTCTCCTAACAAATTATTATTTTGTTTTAATTGGCCTCTAAAAATTTGCAAGATTCTCATACAGAACTAAAGATAATACTATTTTATGTTAGTTAACGTTAAAGTAGCCTTTTACAGACACTACACACGTACAGAGAAATCGGCTCTGAATGATAACACCAGAATAGCAGTGCATTGCATCCTAAGCCAGCGCTGTAATTGTTCAAACGGGAAACGTTTTTAGATGTAAGTTAGATAAATGCTTATTTAAATATATGTATATGCACAAACCAAATAAAAAAAATATATGTTAGTGTATGTGTGTTTATGTGAGTGTGAGTGTAGTCTGTATGTAAAACATTTACAAGTTTATTATTTAGTTCAGGCTGATATAATTTGTAGGATTTATTTGTTTCAATATGCATTTAACTTATATGTAACTGATAATCGGATGTGAATCATTAAAATTGAACTGTTACAAAAGAAAAATTATGAATATGTATATAAGGCAGTCAAATAACCTAATAGGCGTACAAATGATAAAATCATTATTTTAATATCAACCTGTCTGGTTTATTCGTGCATATAAATTCACTCTATACAAAATTATTCAGTCTAGATGATATTTATTGCGTCTAAGACAAACTAATTCAGCCTGTCAAGCATGCTACACGAAATGGTTGTGTGAACTTCAAACACATAGTTAATTTTAATAATCAATTTTGTAGTCGGCTTAGCAATGAAAGATTATTAGTAAGTACTGTTGAAGCCTTAATATGTTTGAAGCAAATACTGTACAGCTGGGAATTCTAAATGTCGTGGAGTTCAAAAAATTGGTATTAACAAAATATAAATAATGTAGAATCTGGAACAGTTACGATCCGAATTTGCGCCAGCGAGATTTGTTTCAAAGTATGATACTGCCAGCGAAGAAGTAATTTGTAAAAACCACCCCATTGTACAGTATTTATTGTTTAGTTAAAGAATTCTGCTTTATCACTGCATTTGTAACAAATAGTTTACCACATACATTCCAGCTACAACTTCGTAAGGTTTCAGTATCGAACTTTAGACAAGGGACTGCAGGCCTACTTTAAAACATCCCGCAAATAATTTTATTGTTTCCAAAACCTGCATTTGAAAAGTTGTCCTCAATTTCTGAAATAAAACACTAAGACTCTTATGCTGCCGTACATTAATGTTTCTGCTCATTTGTAAGTACGTAAGAGGTATGACTATCACAATGATGAAAAAATATTTCTCCCAGATTAGACAATGTACTGATAAGTAACTAGCAATTAGTTTTTATCTAACCAAAAACAAATGTGTAATTATGGTACAGACAGTGGCATAATTGCTTTTAAAATTTTTCTGTAATGCAGGATTATAAGGTCTATAAAATAAGCAGTTATTCCAAAGTTTGCATTCAGAGTAATGTTCTAAATCTCCTCAGCTAATGAGGACTTGGAAAAGTTAGATGACATGCTTACTGACAAACCGAACTATCAAGAAGATAAAGGCCAAGACGTTACTCTCATATGAATAGTATTGTGTATGTTCACAAGTTTTTCAATAGCAGAACATATATAGTTAACGTTAAATTCGATTTTTTTAACAAGCCTCATTACAACGTTCCAAACGATTCGTTACCTACCCTACTCTGATAAAGGAAATTCCCTATCAGACAGTCAACAATAAAATTAACTGATAATCTTGATATTAATCCTATGCAGACAACACGTGGGAGGAACACCCGGTAATACAGAATCAGGTATTACATATAAAAGTGACGTAATTTTAATAATTCTCGTATAATAAACACTATATAGCAATAAAATAAAGTCACAATCTAATAATATTGTCATATTACTGCTTGTTGTAGCAAATATTGTGAATATCGAGCAACAGGTTAACACTTCCCTTGCCTCGTAAATGTTCAACACATAGCTAACATCTAGAGTGTTTTCGGTAAGAAAATTAAATTCATTCAATTTGTGTAGTACACTTGTATCGGACTCACCAGTTGAATAATTAGCCTCCCAAATTGACGATTGGCATTCCCTTACAGGAGGGTTCGCTCCCAATTTTCGCATTTGGGGAAAATGGTGGACATTTCCGTTGACTCGTTTGTTTTCTAGTGGTACTCATCCCTCACTTGCATCAGACTTTGCATCATACTTACTCAATAACTTCCACATTTTCACTGAAGATAATTTTTGTGCAATCACTCATCAAAGTGTTTCAAAATGGCTGTTACAGTGCAGAGAAATAAACTTAAAAAATCAAAATTACAGGAACTGAAAGTGAGGTATCAATTCACTTTAAAACATGTTTCACAAAAGTTACTTTTAAAAAATTCAGTAACAGCCATAAATCAAAGTTTTGCAGAGATTGCTAATATTTATAATTAAAAAAAATACAGAAATGTATAACTTTGTAATATCAAAAGTGTCTTGAAGTAGGTCTTAACATTTAGTACCGACATGTATTACTATTGGTGAACGTTAATTGCGTTTTTCTCTACACCGCAACGTCTATTATATTACCTTGAAGAATGATTAAGGAAAATTTATGGAGTGTGTGTGTATATATATATATATATATATATATATATATATATATATACATATATTTATTTATTAATTTAATTTTTCGGAATTAAATGTATCTTATGTGTAAAGGTTTAACAATGTTTGGCACAAACATTTAAATAATACATTTTTAAGTGTCTAACACATTTAGTCGTTGACATAATCTCTCAATTACAATCTTCAGTCGATTGAAAAACTATGCCCCTTTTAAAAACCAAACAAACGTGACTGAAAATGTATAGCATTACTGAACAGTTGTTTTCGTCTTGTGAAAAACTATTTAACCTCAATCTTCTTTATTTCAGCTCCTCCAGACACGGCCACACCTGGCACAGGATATGAGTTGGTGCCTGACCTGGGCTACTACAAGCTACACACAACTCCCAAGACTTGGCCTGAAGCTCGGAAGATATGTGAAGACGAAGGAGCTCATCTCGCCATTATCAACTCTGAGAAGGAGCTGAAGTCTCTGCAAGGGATATTCAGTCTTCATCCTAAGATACAAGATGGCTGGCAGAACAACGTTGCACACGTTGGCTTCCATGATCTCTATATGGAGGGACAATACCTCACGATTTTGGGTATGTAACATTTTTCTAAGAAAAATAATTTAGAGAGCACTTTTGCGTTTTGTGAACCGAAGATCTTACTAACTCTCCGCTGTGACGTAGTTCATGTTTGCTTCCTGTTTTGTTCCATTCGTCTGTAACCTAGTTGAAGACTGGCATTTGTTGTCACCAGAGATACTGGAACATATTTGAGTTGGGAGTGGGTACATGGTGTCATGTATCTAAATAATTATTTCAGGGGGAATGAGATATTTATATAATTGTCCTGGCACCTGGGCTCTAACCAGAATCGGTGGGTCTAGGTATCCTCCCCCAGGAAAATTGCGGTTTATAGGTGCAAAATGGTGGTATTTTAGGAGTTTTAAATCTAAATATACAATGTACAGTGGACAGAAATATTTTTAAGGTGTAATTTATAATTTAACTAACGAACTTAAAACAAAAAATATTAAAATTATTTGTGTAGACAAATATTATCCCAAATATCTTTCCCTCAATTTATTTAGTAATAATCTCGTGAGTATGCCAGTCACAGACTCACGGAAACTTACAACAAAAACAAAAAAAATTTGTTCTTACAACCGATCACTACCTGTATTCAACATTCACTTAAATCACGGGCTACGTAAAAATCAAAAATTTTACAGGCATTTGAAATCTTGAATTTGTGTTATAATATATATATATATGTGTATACATATATGTATATATATATACACACACACTACAAAATTTTAAGGTGTACTGGTGTGCTCGAAGACGTTCGAGAAAGATATCAAACGTTATAGTAAAATTCTAATACCGCAAATAAAATCTATACTGATTGAAAACATTATTTATAAATATAAATATTCCATCTGTGTTATTCATGCCTGGCTACGAAGTCTTAATTCAGAGGAAGAAAACTTGAAATGTGTTTTCGATTATTCCACCGTATCTAGCAAACACTTTAAGAAATATAGTTGCTTTTTGCTTCGAAATGATTACCTAAATACCCGAAAAGTAGTTTCAAAATTATTCAGTATTTGATTCCCATGAGATGAAAAGGGAGAAAATTGAGTTTATATGAACCTTTTACAAAGCTGAAACCGAATGTGCTACATTTGTGATTTTTGCGTCACTTAAATTCTTATACAAATGTCTAGGATAGGATTTTAATACGTTTAGAAATTATATACATTAGGGGGCATGAAGACGTAAAAAATGTGCTGGATTATTAATCCATATTTATTGAACCATTTTTATATCGAAATGATTTTGGCTTCAGGATTATACTGCCTACAAAAACACCCAAAACAAGATTTCATGATTTTGCCTCGTATACACACAGAATGTTCACAAAAAAACACCGACAAACTCCGGCAGCTGATTCCTTGTGAAAAGTAAAGCAGGAAATATGTAAATCACTTTGCATGTAAACGTGATATTGAAGGAGTAATTCTCTTTTGAAAATCAAACTTTAAATTTTTAATTTCTTAACAAACCGAACCGTGATCAACGTAAACTGACAAAACTCAGGATATTACTTCAAGACAATAAGGCCGACAAAACAACAGGAAACGCTAGTTGATACCTTCTGCCCTTACGAAAATAAAATGGGTGGCCCCCTTTAAATTGCTGACAACTTTTTTAACGTCATGATAATCCAACATTTAAGAGTGAATTATTGGGCAACGTGATCTTAGTAATATTATAGGTTCTCTTTTAGCGACTGTCTAGGACGCATAGATTTCGTGCAAAACGCAAGTCAAGTTTAGGCGTGGTGAAACAGAGCCTAGCGTGTAGGCAACACTGCGTACACAAGTGTCTGGATTGTTCCGCAGCGCCGCACAGACGATGGTGGACATTCATTGTAAATATCACGTACAGTAGTTTAAATAGCTCACATAACCATAACGAACACTTTGTTCCTAACTTATTATTTTTTTTTTTTGGAAAAGAAACAAAAATAAGTGTGCAAGTGAAACAATGTGAGTATTTTATTATATTCGTTAAACTGCTTATAAAGCTCCAACGTTACACAAAACATTTGCATGTCCCTGTCAGCACAAATGGTAGTATACAATAATGGAGATGGGTGGGGCAGTCTCTTCTCGAATACGTATTACGATTTACGTTAAAAATGTGTTGTTTGTTAACATGTGCCGCTAATTCTTCTAGAATTAAACACACACGCCATTAAATTTAATTTGTCCAAGGTAGGGTTCGATTCCCGGCGGGGTCGGTCCCCGAATTTTCTCATGTGAGAATCGTGCCGGACGATACCGCTGGTCGGCGGGTTTTCTCGGGGATCTCCCGTATCCGCCGCCCCTTCATTCCGGTACCTCTCCGTACTCACCTCATGTCACCCCTCAACAGCGTTAATGACCTCAATGTTAAGCGCTGACCAAAATCTCCAACTCACTCACTCAAGGTAGAGTTTTAGCCTTTAATGACACTTAATAGTTAACTAGTGTTCATATTGCATAATAAAAAGGTTAACTGCAATAAACAGTTACGGTGTTTAAAATAACATAGAGCTTCACTGCTTTTGTAACATCCACAAGGAATCACCTGCCGGAGTTTGTCGGTGTTTTTTGTGAATATCCTGTATGTATATTGTATGTATATATATGGACATCGACACCATTAAGCTTTAAGATATCTTTATCATATTTTGATAAGAACTATGCTACTTTAATACCTGGAAAGTGATATCACGATCTTTTTCGAAATGCGATACTTACGGAGCTGAAAATAGTGTTAAAAGGTAGAAAGTGATTTCGATGAATTGTTGATATATATTCGACCCAACGGACTATCGTTATGCTTTTAAAGTCAATGAGATACTCCTTAAATATTCTTCCATGTTATTCAAGGTTTTTTCTAAACTTAGTCTTTAAGGGTGTAAAATGATGTGATAAGTGTGTTAGAAATATCCTCGATATCGTTTGTATCATTCGTGATATAGATAGGTAGGTAAGTGGACTTTGGGTTCCATTGTCAGCGAGATCATCATACACGCTGACACATAACGTGTTACTATGACAGGAGTTAGGAGAGGAGTCGGCCATGGCCTTTGTTAACAAACCATCTCAGCATTCGCTTTGAGTTATTTCGGAAAACCACGGATATCTTAAATCTGGATAGCCGTTTTCGATCCCCGGGTCCTCCAGAATGCAGTTTTGAGGTAGAGTTTTGATATTTAGTACTCGGAGTCATCTAGCAAATCATAGTTTTGGCAAGAGGCTTAACTCCTGGTTCTTGGAGTTGTCTAGGTTCACTGAGGTAGAAGCAAAATTCATTGTCTTCTAAGTCATCTAGGAGCTTTGAGGAAGAGACTAGAATTGTACTCATCTAGGTTTTTTGAGTTAAAGGGTTAACTCCTTATTCTAAAATCATTTATCAGCTTTGAGAAAGAGATTTGACTCCCAGTCCTCTAAATCATCTAGCAACACTGAGAATGAGGCTCTTCTCCTAGTTCTCGCAGTCGTTTAGCAGTTTGATGAAGAGGCTCAACTTCTAGTCCTCGGAGTTATTTCGCAGTTCTTAGAAATAAACTATAATCCTGTTCTTCAGAGTTATCTAGCAACTTTAAAAAGAGCATTGGATACTAGTCCTAGGATCCATGTAATGGGGATAAAGAAGAGGCTCTACTCATAGTGCTTTGAATAATGTAGCAGCTTTAAGAAAGATGCTTGAATCATAGTTCTCAGAGTTATCGAGCAGATTTTAGAAAGAGTCCTGACTCCTGGTCCTTAAAGTCATCTAGGTCGTCTGAGTTCGAGGCATAATGCATTGTCTTCGAAGTCATCTACAAGTTTTGTGGAAGAGGTGTAAGTTGTAGCAGTCCTTGCAGACGTCTAGGTCCTTTAAGGAAAAGGGCTTACTCCTGCAATTTGCTATATCTATCCAGAAAAAAAAATCAATTCAAAAATTTTATAATTAAGTAATAAGCAATTAGTAATTCCCATACTATGAGGGTGAAATCATGGCATTAACGATAATTAAAATTTAAACTGCCATTCCCAGACATGCTATGTAATCGAGATTTCTGCCGACTTTCTTGCGTAGTTGGCTGTACACTGGCTCACTATATGGCAAGTACTATGTTCGATTTCCACTCCGAGCAGGGTGTAAATTTGTGTACGACCAAATTTTACAATAGAAATCGTTTTGTATTACGTGTCTGAAGGTAACTCGAATCACAAGAAGTAGCTTTGTCATTAAACATGGGAATGCTTGGCATAGTAGCAAGAAGGTGGAGCCTTGCCATTGCAGCAAATGTCTTTTGAAAAATAACTATAAAAAGTGTCCTATGATTTCAGTTAAATGAGGCAAGGTCCAGAGGTTCTACACTCTGCTCTGCAATATGATTTTCTTTAACAGACACAACTTCCAATATTTTAAGTTGATATTTCCACTAACGCTGCATGGATGTCGTCCTTTTTATGTTCTGCTCTACACTAATGCTGCCTAGCAGAGAACGAATGAATGATGTACAATAATATATAATTCGAAAGAGTGCAGGTTCACTGGCGGTGACTTTCAGAGATAATATAACGGCTCGGCAACCTACAGCTATGCCCCTAATATCTAACTCCAATTTCAAGTTGATGGCCGAGGCTTAAATTACCGAGAACGCCCGAGTATTCCCTAAGCCTAGTACAATGATGGTGGCCCCATGGGGATATTGACAATGTCATTCGAAAACATTTCAGTAAACAAGATGGCGGTTGGTAAGATAGGTACCGAATGCAAAGGTCATGGTCACAGGTAAAGTCAAGGTAAAATATCACGTTCGTAGGTAAGGTCAACAGCACATTTAACGTGGTTGCCAAAATTGCAACTAATGTCTGAAATTACCGGATGGACTTGAGCCCACACTCACAGCCCTCCACCAATATCTTAGAACGCCATGACTTAACAACTGATTATCAACAAAGATTGCTGTACGGGTGTGGCCTGAAAATAAAGTTCTATCGGTTCATTACTGCACACACTGAAAATATGTGGTACAAGTGAAAAGGATATTTTTTAAAATTCATTATTCTCTAATCAAGTTTAAATGTAAAACGACTAAAATTTTTCAGACAAAAATGACAACATAACGTAGAAAAAGTAAAAACATTTATACTCAGAAAGTTAAACGAACTGTTTTTAAAGAAATCATTATGACAGCAAATTAAATTTTAATCCGTTGTTTCTTGTGTTGTGCCCCTGTTAATATGGTCTGCTTTATCAGTTTATTTCAACTAATTTGAGCAAAAATAATTCACACAAGAATGTATACGAGTTACTTTACTGTCAGTTCTCATATTTACAGTCTTATTTAATTTGAACTACGCCTTCGTGTCCACCGAAATTAAATTCTTGAAACTTGGCTTATTGAATAACTTTTAAGAAATATGTGCACGTAAACATGAGACAGTGTAATTTTTATACTCATTGGGTTTAACAAATATTGAAGATTTTGTCAAGACACAATTCAACTATTTACTTCTCCAAAACAACTAATTAAATAATGGAAAAACTATCCAATCAATTTTGAAGCCCTGTTTTGTTCTATTTATTGAGGAAACTCACTGATATCCCTTCGAATAATGCAATTTTACGGTTTCAACTATTTAATAATTTCAGACGATAATATATTATGTATTACTTCAACAGAAAATGCTGTACTTCGCTTTAGGCACTGATTTGAGTAGTCTTTTCTCAACACAAACAATTCGGTTATATCATACGTTCAGTTTCGTACAGTAAAACCAGTGTTTAAAGCATTATGAACAAAATTATATTACTGTTGTTATGTGTATGAAATAATCACAATAAGCGTGACATCAAATACCGATTTTAAGAAATAAATAAACATAAACACATTTACATAAAACCGAGCGGGAAGGCGCAACAATAACACATCGGAGTTGTATTCGTAAGAATAAGGTTTCGTTTTCTAGCTCCAGCCGTTCTGATTTTATTTTTCACACAATTTCTCAAAATCTTTCCAGGCGAATGTCGAGAATGTTCCCTAACAAAAACCATAGCAGATTACTCTCCACGTTTTTTGTCATTGTGTAAAGTTGTATGTCATCGTCTCAAATGATCTCGCTTTCGACAAAACGTAAAACCTACTTACATAACATTAATACACGCGTATGTCAATGTGTATATAAATAGTCATGTGTGTATTAAAATGCATATTTAAATTCTGAACAGCTACTATAATGCAGCTGAAAACCGAAAGCAAAGATCTGCAATATCCGTATTTACACTATAAACGGAGACGTAATCTTTAAAATGTATATTCTTAAAAGTCCACTAGTTAAGACTCTACAATAATAAACACTATGAAAGTATCATGTATTTAAAATGAGAACGTAAACATTGTATGCAGGTTAGTTATGAATTTCTATTGATTTTTTCCAATCTCTTGTACCCTAATAAATTTAATATTATGTGTATTCTGTGTGTACAGGAGATACTCTAGAAAGTATTGGATACGCCAAGTGGACAGCCAACGAACCAAATGGCGTAGGTTCAAATTGTGGCTGTATTCATCGCACAATGTCTGGCCTGTTGGATGTTGGGTGCCTATCACTACTGCCCTTCTTTTGTGAACAAGAGTTGTTTTGATTGTGACTAACTTTCAGTGAACACAGAAAATAAGTTTTAAACTAATTAAGTTACATATCTATTTCATACATTTATATAATGAACTTATACATGCATTATGTTTCTACTTGTTATTAAATTAGGATTTGAAGAAAATAATTTAATAAAATTGTATGTTTATTGGACGTTGTCCTAGCAAAAGGTGGACTTGTTAACGTGACTAAAGCAATAATGTATAATTTGTTATTGGGCTGTAAATATGGCTGACAGTCAGCCAAAACTATTTTTATGACGTACAGTTTTATTTTAGGCTACACTTTTAATGTGTATTAACAGGTAACGGTGTGTCAATTGGCACTGCCGTATGAAGTGCGCCATTTCAACTAATAGAGTAATCCAAGGAATGTCTGATGATTAAAGTCAGTATGTAAACTAGCAATCACGATATTAGGAAGACGTCTTTACGCGCGTAATATTCTCTAACAAGAGAAATTGACTTCCTTTTTGTCACCGGTAATTGCGCAGACAGCCGAGCGCTAGTAGTCATTTACTGGAAGATTATCTTTGTTTACATAGGGCGGAGTTATTTTTTTGCCAATATATTATTAAAATGATGTTAATATGTATAAGCTGATATTGTGTTTCGTAACGATAAATGCGTTGGCATGTGTGGAACTGTTTATATAAATCGTCTGATAAGAATTATTATTATGTATTGTTTTAGGATATTAGTATACTACATCGTTGTGCAGTGTACAGCCTACAGACTTTTGAAATTTATTTAAACAGTTTTAATTATGCCAAGTCATTTTGTTGCTTCCGACTCGAAAGAGCCTTTTTCCGTTTTCAGTGTACCAAAAACAACGTTTATCGACTATACTAGTTTTTGAATACCTGGTACTTTGTATACGTGAAACATTTCATTTGCACACATCTGCAGTAAACGCACTCGAATAAAGTATATTCCTTCCTGCCTCACAAAATTTTATAATTATTACACGTCTGCCTGCATGTAAAATATGTTAATGTTAAGCAGTAGGCCTTTGTTAACTAGATTCTAACCTTATTTTCTTTTACAAGTAAAATTGTTGGTCATATTGACAAAATAGCCAACAGCACATTACCGACGAGACATACAGCATGAGCAAAACCAACTAACTTTTCCAGCCACAATCACTGAAAAGAAAGGTTAAGGTAGGTTAGGCTGGGGTACAATACCAATATTCACTAAAAAAATATTTTATTCTAACTAAACACTGACTATTTGAAACACGATAAAAATATGACATTTGTATAAAATCATAGCAAAAAATGCCGACACATTTTTATAGCGGACACCTGCTTCACGAGCTACATATTTCTACACAAACATAATTTTATTTCTGAAAATGTATTCCAATATAAATTTAATATAAATTATCTAGATTTTCTATTTCTTTCTTCTGTAATTCAGACAATTCAGACAACTTCTGCACATTTTAAGCTGTGAAATCATGCTAAGACAAATACAAAACAAAAAGTTACCAGCATAACTGACAGGCCTTACATGTTCCCTAAAAGTGGGTGTAAATTAACACTGAAAGTTAAAATAGTCTACGTAATCTCCGATTTATAATTATAATACCAATGTTTACGTATGATACACGAAGTATACTAACGATAAGTCGGTTTACTACGTAATGTAAGAGCATCCAGTAAAACAAAATTGTAAAAATAAATTTTCTGTGATATATTTCTATCATAAAGGTAAAAAACTAACACCGCTGTCAAAATATTACAAAAAGATGAACAAGATAGGCCAAAGTCAAGTCAGCCTTTTTATGTAGTATGTGTACCAAGTTTGACGAAATTCCCGAAAATATATCATCCTATTAGTCATATTAATACAAAAAATAAAATGGCCGCCATTTTCGAAAAAGAACACAGGTTGAACGAAATACACAATATTCAATTCAGCTTTGCATCTAGTACCGAGTTTGGTGAAATTCTGAAAAAAAATTTTCCTAATATATGAAATACTACGCTAAAAATATAAAAAATCGACATTTTGAAAATACGAACAGAAGATGACGAAGTACACAAAACTCAAGTCAGCTTTGAATGAAGTAAATTTGTACAATATTTTTAGTTCCTAACAGAAATTTCTGCTGTCTGGCTCTACCAACAATTAATAATTTCCGCACGGAACTTCAATGATTTTTAATTATTGTTTATTTATTTATTGCACACGTGATTCCATTAGTCTATGCTCGTTATAGGAACATAATTTACAATATGTGCAATTTTCCTTAAACGAATCTTTAATTGGGTATTATGTCGCTAGCGTTGCCACATACCAAGAAAATTAATACAAACATTTTACAATACCTACTATAATACATTTGTAACCATTAAAATATAAACAACTTTAAATTAAAACATGACCACTGAGACTGGGTTGCTTATCCTTTACGTTTGCGTGGGGTTCTTACAGCAATACGACAATACTAACAAAGTTTAGTTTAAAACGTCACAACTCTGCACTTTCATTCCTGCGCCGCTCGATACTCACCTCATGTTATACATAATCCGAGTTAAAGAACAAGCTGTTAAGCGCTGGCCAAAATCACTTTACCCTCTACCGGTTCATCAGTCAGAAACAGGTTGTTAACTGGAATTTCGGTGGTTAGAATTTCACTTATTGAAACCACTAAATCGGATATAGAGTATGAACTAACAATATTTCCCAATTAGTTTTATGTGGTAACCACGTGCACCAAGTGAAACCTCTGAACTCTTAGAACTGCAAATGTGTTAGTATAGCAGTGTTAGTTCTACGTAAAACTTCATTTAAGTCCTCTCAATGAAACTGACAAATTAAAACATCCGACAAATCTTAAATATCGCGTGTCATTGGCAGATATTGAGAAGACCGGTGAATCCTTAAATCTGCTTCTTTCTGTTTTAATACACATTGTATTACAAGTCCTGATTATGAGTTGAACAAATAGAACATAGAAAGGAGTGGTGACACAAGAAAATCTACATTTGTACTCAATGGGGATAAAACAAGAACCAATATCTTTGTTGACAATTAGTATGACAGTTTCTGTTCGTCATCAAAATTTGGACCAATTTTTTATCGTTTTCTGTCTACTTATTTGTGAAATTTTGAATAAGTGATTACTGTTATTGAAACAGTGATCTATATTTGCAAGGGTCACAAGCAATATTTTTGTAGTGAATAACGTTTACACATTAAGAGCACGTGATCAACTGGTTGGCACAGTAAATAAAGGGCAGATGCTCAACTGTACAACAATTCAAGCTGGGTGGATACTTGACAGAAAAACTAGGTCTCGAAACATCAATATCGCTGAATCGTAAAAAACTATACATTAAACTATTTCCATTTATACGTTCTAATATATACAAATTTAAATACGAGATAGAGAATTAACTGAAATATTTATATTCTTGAAAGAAGTGTAATGTTCGTTACTGAAAATGCAAAAAATTAAAGTCAGCTTTGTATGTATTATATGTATACGAAGATTGATAAAATGTGTAATAATGATACCATAGATAGGTGGTACTATGCTAAATATATAAACGTGGCTGCCATTTGGAATATATGAACAGATTATTAACAACGTGTACATAATTCAAGTCAACTTACCAAGTAGTATATGTGCACCAAGATTAAAATATGTCGGAATAGTAATTCTATTGATGTGCCATACTATGATTAATAAATAATAATGGCCGCCATGGACAGGATGAACGAAATTCTTAAAATAATGTCAGATTTTTATTTCGAATGAGTACACCAGGTTTGATAAAATTCTGAATAACAGCACATTAGATATTTCATACTATGTTAAGAATATAAATTTGGTCGCCGTTTCGAAAAAAATGAACATAGTATGTACGAAACACACCAAAGTCAAATCAGCTTACTTAGTATATGTGTGCCGAGTTTGATGAAGGTTAGACAAATATTTCCTCTGATATAACATATTATGTTACTATTATAAAAATGGCCGCCCTTTTAATTCTATGTACCCGGCATGAATTAAATACACAAAAGTCAAGTCACCACGCAAGGTTCTCTGTGTGTCCTTGGATATTTCATGTGATCGAAAAATGTTAAAATGGCCGCCCTTTCGAAAATATGAATATGACATACACGAGTTTGAAGAAATTCGGTCCATAAGATTTGGAAGTTTTTAGGACATACACACACAGATCCACAGAAAGAAAGTTGATTTCATAAGCCTATTTATTCCTTTAGAAAAGTACTTTAAAACGTTTATTGTGAAACCGTCCTTTTTTTATGAAAGAATGTTGAATTTGGCGCCACGTTTGTAAATATTTGCGGTTTTACACAAAACATACTTTGTCCATCAAATTCAAACGATAGTTATTCTTTAATCATGGATATATTAACTGAAACGATATGACTCCTTCCTCTCCATTTCCAAGTCTGGTTCCATTTGTTCTAGCAAAATACATTTAGGATATTATATCACTATTTCACTCTTCATTAAATTTTATTACTTGTAATGTGTATTTCTTTGTACGGAAAGAGCAGGTTATTAGTGTGTCATTGCTGTTCATGGTTTTGTACGATTATATGTTCGAAAACATTTAAAAAATCATGCCAAGAAACATATCTGCAACGTGTATAAGATGGATACAAAATGCAGAAATCTAATATTTTAACTACACTTCGCGATGTAACGCCTAATCTGGAACAAATATAGAGGTCAACTACATCAAGAACTTGAAATCAGGCTTATGCCAGATGGAAATGTCTTTTGGTAGTAAAATACATAAAAAATTACATCAAGTGGTATATTATTTTAATTACGTTAAGTTACAAGCATTACTAAAATAGATAACTTTTTTTGTTTAACCGTAGATTTAAAACAAAACAAAAAATTACAGAACTGCCATTAATACAAAATGTTAAAATTGTGTTTCATATTGAACAACAGTTTGGAATTCGTTAAATGGCATAATAGATACAACAATATGACATTACACACGCATGTATAATTCGTTTAAAATATATTTTATTTTCTCTTAAAACAAATATGATAATTTTCCCTTCTACTGAGCCGTATGTATGTGATATATTTGGCAGGAACCATTATAGGCATTCATTCTCCCTGCGCTATATAATAAAGCGGGGATAGCACGGTACTGTTTCTATTATGTTAATGATACAGTATAAAATTGGACAAAATGAAATGGAAATATTTCAAAGAAATATTTAACAGCGCTATAGATGTCTTTTTTATTATTTTATACACTGAAATCTTATATTTTAAAATTAAATCATTCTGATTTCATACCTAATTTTTCAGTAATGTTCAGGTAATTTTCAAGACATTATAAAAATGCAGTTATTCATGTAGTGTAACTCAGTGGAAAATCCGCTCAGTAACATTAACACACGTGACTAATTTTAATACCTAGCAATGTTATACTCAAAACATAAGTTAATATTGTGTTTACCATTAGAAATGACATAAACAGTTTATTTATATTAAAGATGCATTTTTCTAAATTGCAGACATAAGACAGTAAGTGCTGTTAAAGATTAATTCTACACAATGTAAAGCTCACATGATAAACTTCCAAACATTTTATTGTGATTTAAATTTGCAAATGTGTCGATTAAAAATTACTTAAAATATTCGGATATTTAAGTAGCGTACGTGCGTCAGAAAACCCATTTTTTAATTGGTTGAATAATTATTCAAAATACGACATTAAATGACATTTTATTTATATATTGCTATTATCTACAATAGCCATCTTTCAGCAACAAACCGTATTAAAATCAATCATAAATGTCAAACTGATAAAATATAACACTTGTTTTGAAAGAGTTATTAATTTCTTCACATGTCACTTAACTTGTATATCTATTCAAATAAAACTATCGTACGAAATTATGGACTGGTAAAAATTCCTGAAAAAATTAATACTTGGACGATAAATTTGCGATAATACTAAATTAGGCTAAAATCTATCTAGTTCTAGTCTAGTATTATGATACTTTAATCAAATATGGCATACCTACAAGAATATACATTTCATTTTGCTTAGAGGGTCGTCTATCTTAATATAAAATTTTGTCTGAATCGGTTACATGTATTTCAAGGTCTAACAGCGCTAAAATTTTCAAACTTTGGTTCTTTTTCAAATAATAATGTTAAGAAATTGTGAAGAACTATAAACATTAAACAAATCGTATCTATGACATACCGACAAACTTAACAGGTGTCTGCTGAAGTGAAAATAGAGTGTTTGATGTAGGGAACTCATGATCCAGCTCACATAGGAATAGCTGCAGACGCTTCCAAGTTTTGAGAAAAAATAATATTTTTTGTAATATTGATAAAATACTCGTTTTACAGATACGCATTTCTGGTTACGAAATAATTTTACCTAAAGCAATAATAATGTGGAGAACATGCATATTTAAGACACCTTAATCACATTGAAAGTGTGTGGTAATGCTCTTACTTGTTTGTAAAACGTATGTGATAGTAAAATGTTGCTAGTTTTGATTAAACATAATTAAATGGCGGAATTTATTACAATAAATGTACATTGCAAAAACTGTCTAATGCTCGTCATTTCAGGGTAATCATAAAATGATTAATTTTCAAAGAGGCGCATTGCCTACCACTTATGCAACCAGGAATTACTGATTGTAAGTTGCACCGTATTGGAATGATAGCAGCAACACTGTGTGTGGTAAAATGTTAGCGAGATGCATAAATAAGGCACAACTGCTCCATTTTAACGAGAAAGAAAATATGACACAAAATTGAAATCTACACTAGCCACATCATTTTGTGCATTCACAAAACTCAAAAGCATGCGTTCAAAATTGCAGCCTCACATTTCATTGCGTGACACGAGTCGGCGTATCAATGACTGGCGTACTCTTTCGACTTGTAGCACAACGCATTCAACGTACAGTGAAGTGTGTGTGGGTGTGTAGTCTACAGTCTTCTGCCCAATTCTGTAAGGGGAACTACAACAATGATAATAAGGGGTCGGAGGCGAGGTAAGCACGACTCACGCCGATATTATTGTAGCAATCAACAGCATAGCGTAGCTTACGATTCCGAGTTGCCACGAACCAACTGCTCACACGTCACTCCGGTGTGGCACAGTCATTCCTGGTTGCATGCTTGCTAGGCAATAATAGTGCTTCTCTGTGAAGTTAGACATTTAATGATTGCCCAAAGAAGACGATCGTTAAATAGTTTTTGCAAGTGACATTTTTTCTAAATCTCCAGCTATTTAATTATGATTGATCAACAAAGGCAACTTTTTACTGTCGTTCTATTGTGTCTCATTTCAGCCATAGCACTTTTATTATGGAAGCTTTGCGTCTTAACCAACAACAACTTCGTTATCCACTAAACAAGTTGTTGCAAATATTTTACTCTCGTAACAGCGAGTTCGTAATGTTGGTAAGATTAATGCTGCAAAAGAACCAGTTACTGCAGTATTAACGCAAAGTGAGAAAGACAGCTTAAATGCAAATGAGTGGAAAATTAATGAAGGCATGGTCTATGTTCTTGAGCTCATTCCTCAAGCTACCCAAGAAATGTCTGTAGATCAGTATCAAACACTGACCATGAACTTACCCATTCTTCAAGGTATTCAAATAATTTAGTACAGCTCATTTCAGCTTGTGCACAAGGGACGGGGATCCTGTATACAAAGAACTTGAAGAATGCTTTCTTGTCTAGATTCCCTGAATACCATGAGAACAAAATGGTCGTGATAGTGATGATTTTGGATCCCTAACTCAAATGAACCCTTCTTTACAAAAATGAAATAAGTTTGAGTGAGCAAGAAATTGTTAAAGAAATGAATACTGAGGCAAAATATGTTGCAGTAATATACCATCATGTCATCTCAAGATGTGAGTCTTCCTGAGAATGATCTGTCAACTAATGACAGCTTGAGGTAAGTTTTTGATGCAGCATGTGGCAGAAGTTCAACCACTGTACAATAAAGAAGAATAATTCATGAAAGACAACTGTATGCTTATGTGGAAGAGCCCAAGGTACCTAGGACGCAAAATCATTATATTTGGTAGAATGAAAATTGGGAGTGCGTCAAGCTCTTATCATCTATGGCAGGGTATTTACCTTGCAATATATCCCACTCAGGTAGCAAGCGAAAGAGCAGAACTTATCTTTCTACATGACAGAATTACCAAATAAGGTATTGTTTAAGTTACTGACATTTCTACCAAATTGCTACGGTTTCACAATCGTGCAACACCAGAGGCAGCAGTGAAGGAATGCGGCCAGTGGTTGTTTAATAAACAATTACGCCAAGCTTTGGGACGATTGCCGCAACTGATTGTAGGCCAAGACTATGATGATTCGCGAATTTAAGTGGGCCTCAGCTCCCTCGCAAAACCATCTTTAGCCAGCAGGGATGGATCCACTCTGGGCCTAGAAAAGGACCAATCAGAGTAGAGGATTCTGACGACCTAGTGGGGGCGTGAAGACTGGTTAGGAGCAACAAGCCAGGAGCTTGTGGGGAGACGCTCCCCGACTGCGAGGACGGCCAGACCTCTCGTCCGGGGTTCGAACCTGGACACGGCGCGCGGCTGACGTCAAGACTCATCTACTATCGTCGATCGGTAGCTGCGTGGTGAGTTCTATCGGTTTGGGCTGAGAGCGATCCTTAACCTAGCTCCTATCCACTCCAGCTTTACTTCCTTCCCTTCTTGTCTTGTAACTGTTGTGATCTAGTTCTTTACTTAATAAACCTCTGTTACCTACTTCTTATTTTATTTATACTCCCTTCCTTTCCTCGTATATTTTTCTCCCTAGCCACCGAGCCTTTTGCGAGGTGAGCGAAGGGCATTATATAACAAAATGCACTTAGGCCTACATGAGTTTGGTTTATGTAATTCCGTTGCATTGTTACATAAAGCATATAACGGAGTTAAAAAATATTTGTGACAGTGTTTTTTTTTTATCAAAAATGGCCTTATTTAAATTTTTTACTGTAGTGTTTTGTGTCGTCTGCTGACTTCCTTAAAAGATAATGTTTTATTTCAAATGTTTATATCACAGTTTTGTGTATAACTGTTACCAAAAAATTTTTTAGTTTCTATATTTGTATTGGATTTTGTACGGTATGTTTGCTGATATACTTAACCAAAGAATGTTGTAATTAAAATTTATTGTACTGTCGAGTTATGTATGTACAACTGATGACATACCTACCAAATAATATTTTAGGTCAAATACTTCTTTTTTTCATATTGTTATGTATATCTGTGCATTTAATTATAAACAAAATTATTAATATAAATATTTGTATATATGAACTTTGTGTGCATTTAGATATAACTACGAAAAAAATTATTAGTGTAAATATTTGTATATCAGAGTTTTGTATATCTGTTTACATGCTTAATAAAAATGTCGAAATTTAAGTACATTGTTAATACTTGTGGAAATTCTTATCAAATAATGCCTGAATTTCAGTTTATATATTGCAGTGCTGTGTATATTTGAGACGTAAGGTATATTAGAAACAAATTATTTTAATAAATGACTATTTAGTATCATTATATTTTTGTGAAGTACACACAAAAACTCGATATCGAATCGAAACTCGTGAAATTTTTAAGCAAACTCGTTGGTTCGACTCGAGTTTTTTTTATCTATATCCGCATATGCGTACCCACAGTACATGTTATCGTTCCTTTTGTGAGTTTTCAGTCTACATTTAAGTTTTGCGCAGCAGACTGCTGGTCGGAATTCCTTCGTATTTCCTCGGAAAACGACTGGCGAGTCACCACAGCAGCTTTAACATTTAAAGAACTGCGAGTTTTCTGATTATTTAGGACAATTTTAAGTGTAGGAATCAGTTATTCTGCTTGATTCCAAGTTCAGTATAGAGTTTTTCAAATTGTAGTTTCCCTAGTAGTTTTCCTCAATTATTCCTCCGGAAATCGTCCGTTGCCAAATTCCAACTAACATTCAAGGACTTAAAGAAACTCTTGCCTAGAAGTTATAACTATTGACTGCAATATGCAGGCAAACAGAATAGCTGTATCCCCATGCCTTCGGCAAGATCTAACATTATTGTATCTAATGACCATCAAAAATGAAGTAAGCGTTCCCCGGTATTCTGTGCGAATTAAATGTGATGAAACAAGTTACTAAATTTCCTCTTACGTAATGTATACCCTTTAGGAGTCATAGCAAATCAATTTTCATTTGGAAGATCATCACAGAATTTGTTATTAAAATACTTTCATTTTTATAGTATCATAGTTGGAATACAGTTTGTGCCAGTAGCGTTTGTGCAAGTCACAACACTTACGTTTCGTTATTTTTTTCCGTGAGTTGCCGTATGAATACATTTACAACCTTTTACTGCTAGAACTATCTGCTTGCATTTGTAATTTAACTGTAATCTACTCTCGTTGGCATCGTAAATAAAGCGGGACTGATTGTAAAGGTTCATATTATCTAAAGTGTTATCTAACAGTTCAAAGTGCGCGCTAATAATTTCCTTATTGATCCTCATAAGCGTACCGTAGATAAAATTTTCGGCGTTTCTTAGCACAATACCATTATTTCTTCTCATGAAGCCATAAACAGTCTTTCCCCGTTAATTTTTTAGACAGGTTGGAAAATTTCTTTCTCATCACATGTCTGTAAAGCACACGAGCAAATTTGATTGCTAATCAATCCAACGCCCACTTGCTGAAATTAAATCAACCTTTTTTTTTATTGTTCTTCTAAATCAGCACTTACGACCGCATTACGTCCAAGTTTATATTTTGGTGTTTTGTCCCCTTCTTTTAATCAAACCCTTAGGGTTCGTCTAGGAATTTTATATTGCCTTGAAGCTGCAACAACAGGTAAACGTTATTTTACTTTCTTCATTACATTCTTTAGATCTTCTGTTTTTTATTTCGCCTTTATAATTAGGTACCTCTTTCCCGTTGCAGCAATGTATGCATGTGTGATAAGGAGAAAAAATTGTTGTCGTCTTCACAATCAGAAATTCGATATAAAATGATCACAGATAGTGGTGTGATAAAGATTCTCAACAATATCAACGCCGTACTATGTTTCAATTGAAATAACTTAATTAGTTGTTTTAAAAGTACCAGAAAAATTACAAACATAAAATACTCCCAACCGTAGTTCCTAAATACAATAGGTATTTGCCCTTGTTTTAATGAAAACAAAACCTTACTTGTAGTATTACCAATTTGCTACGAGAAAATTTAAACTTGGCGTTACTGCCCGACATGAACGTGGTAATACTTCCCGACATGAACGTGGTGATATTTCCGGAAACGACACTTTTTGTCTTACATCCTCAACGGAATACTCAAAAATGCCACACAAATTATTTTATAACATACAATAATACCTTTTAAATATTGAATACTCTGGCATACAGCACGTGCAGTGTTAATGCTGTTTTGTATAAATACATGGGCTTACATGAAACTAATCATAAAACACTCGCGAAGACGCTAACAAGAAACAGCTAGCCGGAAGTGCATGACAACCACGGACAAAGGCACAGCTTGGGATTAACTTTTCAGGAAACATACATACCGCTCACTACACCTATCCGTCTTACTGGGAACTACGTGAACAATTTGAAATGGCGTTATTGCCCACCCTGGCTTATTCCACGCGAAAATTATTTAATCATAATATAATAAGGTTACATTTTTCATACATATTTCATCACGAGAAATAGTTACTGTTGAGATCCGCGAAAGTGTTCAAACGTCATATTTTAATTTTTTTGGTTAAACTGCATATAACAGTTTTCTTCTCAAAAACCCACAGCTTCGTTTGTGATTTTTTTAAAAACTTTAACTCAGAACATAATTTTAAATCGCTTTATTCCTAAATATTTTATGGAATGTAGATAAATTTTAAACTATAAACCTAAGCATCTGTGACAGTAGGCACCTTGAAATCTTGACAAATTTGTAAAAGTACGAGAAGTATACATTAAACATTAATAAAGCTGTATAGGATTAAAGACGTTTCTAGTAATTCAAGGATTCGACCAAATCATCGTAAACAAATATACAAGAGAAGACGTAAGAGTTTTCTACACACTCAAATATTATATGCATGCATGAAAAATCCCCCAATTTCACTGTGACTATTTAGTTAGTGTATGGAATGTGTCATGTAGGTAACGGGTCTTTGAGTATCTTCTTCTCTATTCTATCGTCTAGTTATGAACGAACTAAACATTTAAAAGAACGAAAAATTTCAGACTTTTAGCACGGTCACCCACATTTTCACTCCGTTCACACTCCGTGGGACTTAAAGTAGAATGAAAATTTTCGCATATAGGCTGACCAAGTAAGTATGATTCTTTAGAAATCCTAAAAATAGACGCATAGCAAATTGTTCACTACTATGCACCTTCGTCTGCGATATCTTATCACGCCTGATTCTTACTAATATGAACTGTGTTTGTTAGTCATGTATACATGATAAGTAGCAGCATTTACACCGAATAAGCGATTTGTATAGCTAATTATCGTATCTTCAGCAATTCTGAGTACGTATCACATTGCGCAGTAGTTACTTGTATGTAACTGCGAGTTATACAAGAAAATATCAGCAGGTATTTATAAACATAAGCGTACGCTTTACACACTTCAAATGGGTACACACTTGCATATTCATTTCAAATGATGAACAGTACAGACATGGTATCCATGTCGGTTTTAGTCGAAACTTTCTGGAAGGTTCTTACACATGGAACAGTACTTTGATTTCTTCCATGTCACGAGTCTTGTAGTAGCAGCTTGTTTAACTTTTACCCATGTATTATCCTAAACTTTACAATTTCGCCAATAACTCCCTCCGTGTGAATAAGGCATTCCAGTTCTTCTTTCTTCTATTCTTCCAATCAGTTCCAAATTAGTGAAACTTCCAAAAAAAGAAAATGCTAACAAAACTTTTGACAATAATTTTTGTGTTTTCCCAGACTGTGGAAAACCTATTTTTAAAACTTAATCATTTAAAAAGTCATAAAATAGTGCATGTTACATAAACATTTCACATGGGAAACATTTTAATAATTTTATTAAATTCAATTATAACATATTAACAAACGGTAGCATGGTGACCATACTTATGACATCGTATTTAATTCCCTAGCTATTAATTTTTACTATGACTGGCTTATTTTTCTTTTGCAAGTAGTATTCTTCCCAAATATCATAACATCGTTTTTGGCATTTTTAAGGTAAATAAATCTGTTCTAGCTCTCAGACTAAAAGATTATCCCCAATAAGTAACACACGAGAGCAAAGCGCGGGCGTACTGCTGTTTTTTTATATTTAGAATAATTTAACACAATACCTTAATTTTTTTTCTTTCGAATTTTACTAAACTTTGCACACATAAACTACTTAGCATGCAGACTGGACCATTGTCTATTTCGTTAATCATGTGTTCACATTTTTACAATGGCGGTTTTTTATTATTTTTATCGTATGATGATACATATGAGTAAATAATTTTCCGTAGTTCATTAATCTTGGCACGACGGTTCTACTCATTTGACGGAACTTCGTTGTATTTCGTACGTTCTTTGGTCATATTTTAAAATCAGCTGCCATTTTTTGTCTTTAAGATTGAATGACACGACAGAAAAATTTAACTTTTTCCTGAATTTAGTCAAATTGAGCAAGCATAGATTACGCTAACTTAATTGTTGTGTGTTAGTTTATCATATGTACAAATTAATATTATTCCCAGGTGTATGTAAACGACTGTAACTTTCAGGGTTAATTTACACCCACTTTGAGGGAAGTGGGCTTATTAGGTGTGCTAGTGACTTCTTGTTTATTTATTGTTATGATTTATAAGTTTAAAATTGTAGGTGCAACTGCTACTACTCGCGGCTTAGCCCGCTTGTATTTACGAATTGACGATATATATATTTTTTTTTTGTGTGTGTATATGTGTGTTTGTTGAATATAAAATATATGGCTTTAATTAATTCCATACGAAAACCTTTCGGAAATTTTTAAATCGTACAGAAACTGAACTTTTCTGGGATAAAAATTAATTTAATATATATTTCAAGACGTACAAAATTTCTATACTGATTTTAATCAATCAAAATCCATTCAACCTTTATAGTGTTAAGAGGCAATTATAAAATTATGATAAATTCTCAATTGCAACCTCGCAGGACAGTGCATTTTTTCAGAATACAAACTATAATGTCTGGTGCTCCAAGTGCTAAGATACTTTCGTACAAATCTTCAGCAAAATTTGTTCAGTCATTTTATTATGCAGAGATAGTTACAGAAATTCGCTGCAGATACACCCCACAGGAAATGTGACTTTTTCCATGATTAAAAAGCCTCTGTCACTCTCCCGCCCGTAGATTATCTGTATGCAAAAATAATACTGTTGATCCGTTTCTCTGTTACTGCGTTAAAGGAGGGTAAACCAACATACACGATTTCGCATTTATAATATTAGCATGATTAACATTTTAGTGTGCCACTTTTGATCTAAATTAGTTAAGATATCCATCATTCGTTAAACATCATCAAAACACATCGATTTTAAATTCCTATCTTGCGCCTAACCTACGCGTTTGAAATAACATGTATTTCCTTAAAATACAATCTACCTAAATGTATATGTGTCAAAATTGATATGTTCTTATTTATATACGTTTGCTCATAGCAGATTTGTAATCCATTCGAAGAATCTAGAAAAAATTTGGGTGTGATTCCCTTTAGTACAGAACTTCATATACCGTGTAAACCAATATTTCCTTAGCAACTTATCAAGGCCCTTCAACAAAAAAAATGTACACGTTTAGCGCTTTACAAATTTTTCTATGTTCATTTGTTTTTGTAAATACCGTAAGAGATGTTACTTTAGGCACGTGGGGTGACCGTAGGACACTTTTATACTAAATTTATTTTCTACAATTTTTATAATTGTCAACTCTGAGTAAATATTAATTAAATACTATGCAGATATTTGTTATTCTGGATTTATAGGAAGTATATTTTTACACGTGGCTACTATATATGCAAAAATATTTGTTGGTAATGTACCAAAGTTATTCTACGTGACTTTAAATTTATAATATCGTTCTTAATGCAGCTCTGAAGAGTTCACCTTATATATAGAATAAAATTGAGTTAAAGCGTTTTTATGTCATTGAGTTACCTCCTTTTTTATTAGTAGGTATTTTTATGGCTATACCTTTGCACATGAGAAATTGGAAAATTCTAAATGTATATAAAATACGATTTTTGAAACTACTGGTACCGTTTAGATTGAAATACGAGGATCAACGGGCGTTGTTGAAAATTGAAGAGCACTTTTCTTTTACTTAATTTTTTTCATAGGAAGCTACTTTTTGCTATCAATTACATCAAAGCGTACTGATTTAAACTTTTAATGCGTTACTTTTCGGTATTCAAATATTTTGTGTAATTCGACAAGTGACAAGTCGAATAGCCTATTTCATTCACGATCAAAGATGGTCGTTAGTTAAGCTAATTAGTCACTGCACTAATATTTTATTCCTAGTAGGCCTATCATAATGCAAGTAAAACACTAATATAATTTTTTTCTTTTTTTTTTTTTACTTGTAGTAAATATATTTGTATCATTCTTTCTTCAGTATTATTTTCATGAAATAAAAATTTCACTGTATTTGTATCTCAAATATATCAGAAGGATGTTATTTAAACCTATTCGTACGTTGTTGAAAAATTATGTTTTGTAATCAGAAATTATTTATTTGTATTCTTTCCATTAGTAACAATAAACGGAATATATTCCAATGAAAAATTTAGTAATATGTTATGTAATATTATCTTGTATCACACTAAAAAAGAACGTTACAGTAGCTAACAGCATTAAGACGTTTTAATCAATGTTCCTACAAATGCTGTTGTATGACATGTGTTGTATTTCGTTGATATAAAATCTCCTCACAGCTCATCCTACTACTTAATAATTTCTACAAGATGATCAAGTCTCATCTGTTGGTGACATTATCGCTACTCCCTCTTAACAAGCCTATAAATTGGCCAGCCTGTATCTCCAAACAATCAACAGAAGATTTCCTAGCCAAACGTAAGTACATTGAACAAGAATTTGTTTCACCTCATAATTTTTTATGATCCGTATCATTGATTGTGTATAAAATTTAGAAAAAAAATTTTGTTGTAAAAAACCTAAAAATATAATTTAAACATTAAATTTTCCCTTGGCAGTAAGTGTAAAATCTAACATATAACTTTAAGGTGCCAAAAAATTAACATCATTTTACCGAGAATTATAATGCAACGTTTTTTGTCAGTAGTAAATGGAACTTTCAGTGAAACCATTAAATCACCTACAATGGTTTATTGTGGTTGTGGTAGCATAATAGTCGTTTCTTTTTCACTAACAACAATACGCAAGCAGAAATAGTTCATTACATTGAGTTTTTTCGAAATTCAAATGTGATGATTATGCTGCCGAGAATTCATTCTAATCAAATTCTGTGACGCTTAGTTTAATATGGAGTTATATAGATATACTTATATGTGTGTGTAATTTGGTACCTTTAATTATGTAAAATGTCAATAAATTTCTTTGCAGCTTGTAGATGAAACCAACATGTTTATTTAATAATGTTTTGTATAGATATCAGTAAACTCACTATCGACCAATTTTAATATACATTCGTGGTATATGTACTAACCGCCAATCACGTAAGCCGTCACATAGCCTGACTTCATTTACAGCAAAATAAACACCGTAGAGCATTGAACAGATGTATGGAATAGTATGTCAAATAATTTTTTTTATTGTACTGGGATAAACGTGTGAAGTGTATAACTTAATAAGTTGTTTTAAGTGCAGTTTAATATTCAATCACGCATCTTAAGAGACGAACAAAGTATTATGATATAGTAGTAAAGTGTTAAATATTTCGGAATGTCGAATATCAAATTTCATTTCTAAGAGGTTATAAATACATGCTATTTTATCATTTTTGTCCCTTTAAATGTTTTAAGACAGTGACTTAAAGTTTCTTGGAAATATTTTTGTACTTTAATGCTGAAGAATTTTATCTTAAATATTTTGGTGTTCTCTTATTTAATTTACAAGAAAAGTAACATGTTTGCTTCAATTTACTGATACAGAGAAACCGGCGGCACCGTAAATAATAGGAATTATTTTTGGTACATATTTATATTTTAGGTAATAATTTTGTCAGCTCTTAGCGGTAAATACTTCAGCGCTTGTGAGGTATACATTAAGTACATGTGGAACAACGACCGGATATAAGAAACGAAAGCGCCTCGAGAAATCTCACCAACCAATGGCGATGTCCGTTACGTTTTCTACTCCCGAAAATTAGAAACAACCTCGAAGTTAATGGAATCAGGATCACCGTGGTAGAATATGAATTTTCTGGCCACTACACTACCATTCTCCCCTCCCCATTCTCGACAAATTTGGTTTGAACTTGGGTCATTAATTTTTAAGGATGGGCAATTTTATCTCTAGATATTGCTATGATATTTTTGGTTTTGGAGTGCAGCAGTACGTTTTGAATTTAAACACAACATAAAGTAAATTTAATAAGTTTGTTCGGTTGCAAGTCACACGTTATATTAGCGAACACAAACACAAGTGTAATTACTCAGTGCGATGGAGGAATAATGTAACCGAATTATTTATTCTATACACTTATATTAATAACAGTAAGATTAAAGACTTTAGAACTATATATAAAGTACATTTCTTTGCTCTCTACTTTGGAAACTCACAACCAGCGGTCTCAAGCATATAATAACTGTTACCTAATACATGTAATTTAGGGGGCACTACATCAGTTTTCAACGTATTTTTTCATTCTTATATTTGTACCAGATTTTTTTTCTTATTTTAGACATAAATTGTGTTTATATATTCCTCTAAGGAAATTTTCATATATCTCAGTTTTACGCACTGACTCGTAAACCTCAAAATTTTCATTTTAAGGGTTTTAGGTACGCCACTAAAACCGACTGACGTTACATACTGAAATATTCACAGTGTATAATCATGTTGTAGGCTATAACTTGACACATATAAAAACAAAAAAAATATATATCTTTATATTTTTTCAATTGTTTAAATTTTTAAATTTTCATTTTATAATTCACTACTTTAACTAAATAAAAAAATATTTTATTTTTTCAATTTTATATTTGTCAAGTTTTAGCCTACAATATTAAAAAAAAAACACTGTGAATTTTTTCATTTTGTTGTGTCAGGTGTTTTAGTGGCGTATATAAAACTGTAAAATTCAAATTTTGAAGTTTAGTAGTAACTACGAAAAACTTATATAAGCTAAAAAATGTTTGTTACCGTAAAAAATAGTCACAATATACGTCTACAAACCAAACCTTGTCTGTTACAAATAAAAAAAATTTAAACAATGAAAATTTTTAGTGAACCGCCCCCTTAAAAGGTTATTTTAAACAATATACTTAGGTAAAGAACTCAGATACCACAATAATGGAATGATCTAGTTACCTTACTGTACCGATGATTTTTTTTTTCAACTGCGCATTACAGTATAGTTAATAAAAGCGAACCATGAATAAATACCGCACACAACGTAAAATGGGAAAACGAAGGAATACGATTTCTAAAATTGTATAAATGACTTGCATCTTCGAAACATTTATATAGTTCAAAGTCGCCAAGCATTGACGCAGTCCACTACATATTTTTCATAGGTAGCTTTCATCAACAACTAAAATCAAAAAGTGACTTTAAGTATGTTATTATTTCAGATAGAAGAAATGGGTATTCATGTCGCACTTGTATTGCTACTCAGTGCCTCGTGGGTAACTTCAGATGAACCTCATCCCCAGTGTTCACCTTCAGCTCCAAGAGGAGTACATTTCTCCATCACCAGCAAGAGAAACAACACAGGACACTGGAATGCCCTGGTTATAAAATCAATGTTATTTAAAAACTGATAATTAGAGTTGTGGCTTAACGGTTGCATTATAAGTACGTAAATGTTCTATGTTCACTTTTAGATCATTCTGTATTATTTCATCTCCAAACACACAGTTACAAGGTATATACACTTTATAAACATCCTCGTAAACACATTTTAATCACTAAAATTTTTTTTACTAAGCATTTGTTTATGACTGTCTACATGTATTTGCAGAGTATATGCAATGATAGGACAATTTACTACCCTCCGGAAGAACTCGGGTTAGATTACAGTTCAACTCTCCTGTATTTCCAATACTCCACCGTGAAATTGCTGGAATGTTGTTTAATAATATCGTTCCCACAAAAAGGGAAATTTACTCTGTTTCGGGCAACCTGAAACCCCAACAAATAAAACATATAATATTGTCGTCTGGAAATTCTTACACATGAATATACTGTATGTATTACAAGAGAGTAATATGTGAGTAGTTATGCTACAAAGACTTCATGTTCGGCTCTGAAACCGGTTAGTTTCGTTGAAACTAGTTAACAATGTGGCTTCCTACATTGATTTGTATATTTCTTTAAATTCTCCAAACACTTATATCACAATTTAATATAATATCGGAAATTATTACCACCAAACAGCACGAGTTAATGTCTCAAGTATTCAGTAAGTGTTTATGTAATAAATAGTGGGTTTAATTACAGACTATAAATAATAACGCATGAATCATTCATATTATTTTCTTAAATGTAATTTTTATATTCCTTGATAGTGATACGATATGCCGAAAAATAAATATAACTCGTCTGTATTTTAATGAGAAATCTATAAAAATCTTCAGGTATTAATTTCATTGCCTGTGATTGAACAGGATAATTTCATGGAGATGATTGATAATCTATGATTCTTCCATATTGTTTTCTTGAAAGATGTTTTGACATTTTTAATTTTGCAATGATGTACTGAATACTTAATTTAGTTTGTCTGGGTAATAATAAAAATCTATTAATTTATTTCAAACATCACAATAAATAAGTAGTAATTTAAGTTAATATTATGTAAGACGTTTTTACATGTGTGTTTCTAAGAACTAGGAGTTCATAATTATTTAACGTTCTATTCGCAGTCGATTCTTAAAATATATTCTTAATATAACTTTCTGGCTACTAATACCTGTAGTTTCCCGTAATTCGCTATTCATGTATGTTCTGGTTATACAGTGTCATAAATTATAGCAAGGCGTACACATCTCTAAAATATATCTGTGTATAATTTATAGCCTGTTATTATAATGTTATCCTAAATAAATTGTTCTCTTTAAATAAGTAAGCACAGATTTCGAGACTGGATGTCGTGTTACGTGAATAGTAATGGGGTGGGTAACTACACAGAAATAAAAGTCAAAAATATTTTGCAAAATTCGGTATGTTTTTTTAAAGTGTATGTGTTCTTAGGTTGTATCAATGATACTGTCGAACCACAACAAAATCGGTATTCAGGGCAAATTATTTTCCGATTGAACTCTTACATATGCCATGAACATACGTAAACGTAAGCATCATTTCTCGTATCACTTTATTTTCTCAAGACATTATCTGCGAAATATATTTTACTCAATATACGCATATAATTTACTAGGATTAAGTACACTGTTTAGATTCATTACGAAAACATAACAAGCTTATCAGAAATGTTTGTCTAATAAGAAATATCAATATAATATTTATTCTGTGTTTTAACTTACCAACATTCTGTAGTTATAAAAGGCGTAAATATGTTAAGAAATTGTAGGCTGTTAAAACGCTATAAAGCTAACTGGAAATTGTTCCCTAACAATAATTTAAAAAAAAATTTCCCAGCATAATATGTATTGTAATCTACTCATTCTGTACCAGCCTCTTTAAAATATACCTAATTACCAACGTAATGCATGACTTCATAAAAATAATTGAGTATTTTATTTTGTGCCTTTATTTGTAAAATAATAAAACGGTTCACTTCCAGCTCTCGTTCAACCCAGAGCAACATGCTTACTGATAAAGTTCGTAATCTAAAATACGAAAATTAACTTCGAATATGGCTTGCTGTATGTCAAAATAAAATTTTTGAGCAAATTCCCTAACATTTAGGGCATGCTTAGGCACAAAGTTTAAACTGTCTCACAACATATGACCAATTTCTTATCATTGAAAAAAATTACTGTAAGAAACAGCACACGTTTTAGCAATAAACTTTTGCATGTGTGCCATTATGTTAAATGTAAGTAGTAAATTATAATAGCTTGTTTATCTTACCCGTAATTCCAGTATTACAATGTATTTATTAATTTGCGTATTATTTTAATAGACTATTTAACAGGTTATGAAAAATCTGAGTTTTTTAGATAACATGAAGAATCATTGTATTCGTTCATTTGAATTTTTTGACATATATTTATAAATTATCTTAACTAATTATTTGGACTCTTCAATGTTTGTTTGTCCACAAATGCTTTGTTCCATTTTCTTGTAATAGTAAAAATTTAAACGCGAAATAATTTCGAAATGCGTTGAATAAGAAAACAATTTAAAATTTACCACACATAATGAGACAGTGCTGAATTTCTCAACCATACATATTATTTATTTCTTTAACAAGATAAAAAAATGACTGTTATAACATGAAATGTAGCAACTAGTGGCTTCAATGCAATATAGCAATAAGCAGGATAAATGCTCTGTCATAAATTTATACATGGTAATACTTGCGGTTACATGTTCATGCAAATAGGAACTAGTATACCCCTACAGAGTAAATACTTTGATACGAGATAAGCGACTGAATAGTTTGCGGTTCTTATGTAGAATGTTTTTTATGAATTAAGAAAACATTTTTTTGGAATTAAATTGGAAGAACAGTTTTGAATGTAAGTACTTGTAAGCAAGTGATCTCTTACAAATTACATTAAGGAATGATTATTTGATTTTCTAGGTTCATTTGAAACAAGGCAGTGAACTGGCCAACGGTGTAAACAAAGAAACTGGAGCACTGGAAGTTGATGTGCAACAAACCTCGGAGAAATGCGGGAACTGGGAGACTGTTGACGTAAAGGTTACACTTTCAGGTAACTATTCTTCTCTAACACACCAAACTGTTATCTGCATTTTTATCATGTATACATTTTCAATTAAATAATCTTGTTTATGTGTAATTCAATTAAATACGGTGTTATATTTACCATTAACTAACAAATTTAATTGGAAATAATTAAAAAAAATTATATATAAATTTAATTTATGGTCATCTGAAACAGAAAATACAATGTAATGTTCCATTAAATGTACAAAAACAACAGTTTATTTTGGTGAAAATATTACTCTTTACACATTATCCTTATTATTCCGACCTTTTACGATATATTATTTTGAATTTTCTTTGTCCCGTTTTACACATTAACCACAAAAAATATGAGTTGTGAATCAGCCCCAAATGAGACAGTGGCCGTAAAATACCAGATGCCTTCGTTATGTTTCTTAAAGGCATGTGTGTTCAAAGCAACCTTTGGTACATAAGACGCGACATAAATGTTGTAAACAGTCAACTGCAATACGTGTGTTAAGGTGACAGGTTTGTAAAGCTCTGTAGCTTAGCTATCGCAAGAAGTGCCGGTCTAGGATGTATTGACGTCGTTCATTATATTATATGGCACGTTTTCGCTCCCATTCTCTCCTGTGTCTGCAGGGGCGTCATTTGGGTCTACAGGGGGGGGGGGCAAATGCCCCCACCCCTGGATTTGGAATTATTGTATATAAATATATTTTTTGTATTTTTTAATGTAAATAATGCTAACTGAAGGACATAAAACTGAAGTTTTATTATTAAAGTATCTAATTTATACATGCTTAATTAATAAAAAAGATTCAACAAGGTCACTGTCATCAGAAAACAAAATCTTGCCCTCCCCCCCTTCCTGGAAAAACCTGAAATGACGCCCCTGTGTGTCTGCCTGTTTTGAACACTCCGTGTGCGGCATCTTGTTTGTGAACCACGTTTGTACATTTCTTGTATTATACTTCTGTGCTGTTAAATACATCTCCTTAACTAGAATTTCCTCCAAAGTAGCTACCATATAATTTAAAGCAAACTAAATAAAATATCGAATTTTGACACAGACATCATCATTGCTACAAAGTTTTTTTTATATGACAACATGTTAAGCAGTACATAATATGCCACCTTGGAAAGGCCTGCAATAGAAAATCACTCTACGTTTTCTCAGCCTATCAGGCCTTAGTTGACTTTCTCGCACCGATTACAGAACTATCGAAACGACAAAAAGTCACTATTATACGAATAGTATTGCGTGTTTTGTTTATGAGTTTATCTAAAGAAATATAAATATATATTTAAGAGGATGTTGGCATAAATTATCTTCCCAATCAAGCTACGCTAAAACGCCTTCAGTGATTCGGTGGTGCAAATCTCGCAGTCTGACTTGAGAAATTCCCTAACAAACCCTATCAAGTAGGAGAATAAATGTAATATCACCTGACACATTGTCCATTGTTAATTCTCTGCTGACAACATGCAGGAGCAGCGCAGATATCTACAGAAGTAGAATAAAACATACATAATACTTGAGGTAAATAATGCATGTAATCTAAATACTAGGCAGCAAAAATAATTAAACATTACTATAATCTGATAAACTGTTCACATTACTGCTAGCTGCAGTAAATGTATTGGATCTCGAACAACGCTGTAATACTTTCAATGCCTGGTATCTATTCCACGCATCGGTTACTCCTGGAGTGGATTCCGTAAGAAACTGATAGATGCAATCTGTTTGCGCATTGGAGGTGTGACCAGTTAAATATTTGCCTTTTAGCATTAGGATTAAAATAAAAAACGTATAGTAGAAATGTAGAACGTGATATTAAAAAGGAGCAAAACGTATAGAATTGAACGCAATAAAAATGAAATTTCATTTGATGATTATGAATTGATATACAGAGAGAAAGGTGTATTTTTCACTATGTGTTACAGACTCCTTGTCACAGAAATGAGAACATTAAAGCAAATAAAACAATAAGATTATAGACAGGTTATCAGTTTTTTTATTCAAACGGGAATATTTCGACAACCGTCACATATTTATCCCATGTCCATACGAACCTTTATGATCACAATCACCAATTCTGTCCCATTCTACAATATTGCACTTTCCTACCGACTCATCCTGGATGTACGTACACATTTTACTTCTATATAACTCACGAGTTTGAAAATTTCACCTCTTAACACTGTAATACTGCAATATGTGTTATTTAACCAATACGCTGAAAAGTCGGTATAGGGTCCATATTACAATTTTTTTTGTAACGTATAACGTAATCAGAAATGATCTGTACGTTAACATTAATTGGGGTGTGGGTATCTAGCGTATAGATCAACACTAGCATTAGCTTTGCACGTGTAATGAGTGTAAATAGAACGTATGAAATTAGACAAGAGAAATCTGTATTTTATTAGAATGATTAGTGAAATGATTGTTCAAACAATACGAAACATTACCGCTTCCACAACATTTAACTTTATCATGTTTAATTAAAATCTCAAAGTGTAGTTATTAAGAAAATGAAAAGTTAAATTTGAGTATAGTCCACAATCTAC